>PVIW01011011.1:8924-40416 GCA_004026585.1 Noctilio leporinus | reverse complement strand
AATCAGCCCTGACTGTGATAATCATAGGCCACTCCAAGACCAGCTAGACTGTAGACTGCAGAGAGCTGACCAAGAAAATGAAGCAGACTCAGGAAATGGATCACTGCTAATCTCAAGCACCTAAATTGCACCAAGAGCTACATGAACTATTAACCCCTAACATATCCTTTTCGAAAGTTGCTTCCAAGCCTCACAATTAATGCCTTTGAAGTTAATATTGTTTAAACCATGTGTATCACAGCTCACATATTTTTAATCCTCCCCTATCTCAAGCCACCTTAATACCCAAGACCCTCCCCCTACTCTTGATTTAAAGTCTACTCACTCTCTCGCTACAACCCATTCCCAGTCCTCAATCTAAGTATTCCTCCCTTCCCCAACCACCTAAACCCTTTCTTTATTCTTTTCTTTCTTTCTTTTTAATTTTTAAATATTTTTCCTACTAAAAGCCCACAGGTCCAGGCTCCACCTGGACTAATCAGAGATCATAAAGGGTGAACAGCCACCTAATCCCTTTCTTTATTATTATTACTTTTTTCATTTTTATTTTATCCTTTTTTTCTTTTTCTTTTTTAAATTTTTAAATTTTTTTTTTTTTTTACTTTTCTCTGCTATAAGCCCACAGGTCCTGGCTCCACCTGGACTAATCAGAGATCATAAAGGGTGAACAGCCACCTAATCCCTTTATTTATTATTATTTTTTATTTTATCCTTTTTTCTTCTTTTTCTTTTTTTAATTTTTTAAATTTTTTAACTTTTCTCTGCTATAAGCCCACAGGTCCTGGCTCCATCTGGACCAATCAGGGATCATTAAGGGTAAACATCGATCTAAACCCTTTCTTCTTATTATTATTATATATTTTTTCCTTTTCTTCTTCTTTTTCTTTTTCTTTCTTTTTTCTTTTTTTTTGCTAAAAGCCCACATGTCCTGGCTCCACCTGGACCAATCAGGAATCACTAAGGGTGAACATGGAGGCAGATGCGGCAACTATATACAAAGGCTTACACTGTTCACTCATACTTGAGGCATTCTGATTCTCCCTCTTCTCATTTCCATAGAATAGAAGAGCTGGTTTTCTCTCTCATATCCCTATCTTTGCTACTCCTCAGCACCTTTCAAAACTATCTATACTTTAGTCAACTTAATCATTTTTTCCCCTTGTACAATAGTCTTAATATTATCTACATCCTTATCAAGATGGGCTCAATTGCAACTGAGGTGTGATTAAAAGCAGGGTTTACCTTGGAGGGTTTGGGTATATAGCTACGTTCATAGGCAATCAAAAGGGGAAGTAAAAGAGAAAGATACACTGAAGGTATGGTTATTTTGCCTGGACTGATGGTTTTGTTTTAGGAGCAGCTCAAAAACAGTGTGTGAGAAAGGATAGAAGGACCGTCTCGCAATTAGCCAACTGGAAGGAAAGGAGCAACATATACAACCAGTCCAGAATAGAACCAGATAGCCCAAGTTACGGACATAAAGGCCACCCCAAGAGCAACAAGTGAAGAAAACCTAGGAGACTGCAACACTGAACTCCACAAATCTCCTAATACAGAAGGGTGCTCAACAAAGGCAATGAAACAAAGCAGATTAATCCAAGGGAAACAAAAACAAAAACAAAAACAAAAAAAATCACGCAACAATAGACACCCAAAATGGGAGAAAAAAGAAATAGTCCATCTCCAAAAGGAAAGGAAGAATCCCCAGAAAGATCACCAAATGAAACAGAGGCACATGATATATCAAATAAGGAATTCAAAAGAATGATGATAGAGAAGCTCTATGAGCTTAGCTAGCTCAAAGAAAACTATAAACAACTCCATGGAAGTTACAAGGAACTTACTGAGAGCTACAACAGCATCAAAAAGCACATAGAACTATCAGTAAGAGTCAGGAGGAAGTGAAGAATACAATTCATGAAATGAAGAATACAGTAGAGGGAATCAACAGTAGGCGAGAGGAAGCAGAGGACTGGATTAGCAAGTTGGAGGACAATGTAGGCAAATACTCCAAAACAGTACAAGAGAATGAAAAAAGACTGAAAAAGATTGAAGAGGGTTTAAGAGAGCTGCAGGACAACATGAAATGTAACAACATCCATATCATAGAGATACCAAAAGTAGAAGAGAAACAAGGAATGGAAAACCTGCTCAAAAAAGTCATGATAGAAAATTTCCCTAACATGAAGAGTGAAAACATTAATCCAGTTCAGGAAGCACAGCAGGACTCAATGAGGATCAACCCAAACAGACCAACTCCAAGGCACATTATAATTAAAATGGCAAATTTCAAAGACAAAGAGAGAATCCTAAAAGTATCAGGAGAGAAACAACAAATAACAGATAAGGGGGCTCCAATGAGGCTATTAAATGATTATTCAACAGAAACAATTCAAGCCAGAAGCAAATGGCAAAAAGTATTTCAAGTAATGGTAAACAAAGGCCTGCAACCAAGAATACTCTACCCAGCAAGGCTCTCATTCAAAATGGAAGGAGAAATAAGGGGTTTCCCAGACAAAAAAAAAAAAAAAAGACTAAAAGAATACATCTCTACCAAACCAGCATTGCAAGAAATGCTAAAGGGTCTGCTATCAAAAACAAATAAATAAATAAATAAAATGAAGAAACAGAGAAAGCCAAAGAGGAATACAGGTACAAAGGGAGAAAATGGCAATGAATAAGTACTAATTAATAATAACCTTAAATGTAAATGGATTAATTGCACCAATCAAGACATAGGTAGCCAAGTGGATAAGACAACATGACCCACATATATGCTGTCTTCAAGAGACCCACCTCAGAACAAAAGATTGACACTGATTGAGAATGAAGAGATGGAAAAATATATATCAAGCAAATGGACATGAAAAATAAGCTGGAGTAGCAATACTTATTTCAGACAAAATAGATTTTACAATGAAGGCCATAAAAAGGGATAAAGAAGGACATTTCATAATACTTAAGGTAACAATCTATCAAGAAGAAATAACTCTGGTAAACAAATATACAACCAATGTAGGAGCTCTGAAATATATAAGGTAAATCTTGGAAGACATTAAGAAAGATATAGATAGCAACACACTAATAGTAGGGGATTTTAATACCCCACTGTCAACAATGGACAGGCCTTCCAAACAAAAAATCCCTAGAGATGTTGTGGCATTGAATAACACTCTAGAGGAAATGGACCTAACTGATGTATACAGAGTCTTTTACCCCAAAGAAGCAAAATACACATTCTTTTCAAAAATGCACATGGATCATTTTCTAAGATAGACCACATGGTAGGTCACAAGACAAGTCTCCACAAACATGGGAAAATTGAAATCATGCCAAGCATCTTCTCAGATCACGATGGCTTCAAACTAGAAACCAATCTCAAGGGAGAAAAAGAAAAATTCTCTAACTCATGGAGACTGAATAACATGCTTTTAAGTAATGAGTGGGTTAACAATGAGATCAAAAGTGAAATCAAAAAGTTCCTAGAAACAAATGACAATGAATACACAACAGCCAAAAACCTGTGGGATACAGCAAAGGCAGTGCTTAGAGGGAAATTTATAGCAATACAGGCCTACCTAAAAAGGTCACTAGAAGTTTATAAAAACAACCTAACCATGAAGCTGCAAGAACTAGAGGAGCAACAACAAACAAAGCCCAGAGCAAGGAGAAGGAAGGAAATCATCAAGATCAGAGCAGAACTAAATAACTCAGACATTCAAACTACAATTGGAAGAATCAACAGATCTAGGAGCTGGTTCTTTGAAAAAATAAACAAAATTGACAAGCCCTTATCCAGACTCATCAAGTAAAAGAGAGAGGACCCAAATAAACAGAATCAGAACTGACAGAGGAGAAATCACAACTGATACCTCAGAAATACAAAAGGTTGTAAGAAATTACTACAAACAATTATATGACAAAAAATAGGACAACCTGGATGAAATGGACACATTTCTGGAAATGTATAATCTACCAAAACTGAATGCAGAAGAAGCAGGAAGCCTGAATAGGCCAATAACAACTAGTGAAATTAAAGAAGTAATCCAAAATCTCCCAAAGCACAAAAGCCCTGGACCGGATGGACACACAAGTGAATTTTACCAAACATTTAAAGAAGAATTAACTCCTATCCTTCTCAACCTATACCAAAAAATACAGGAAGAGGGAAGACTGCCAAACTCTTTCTATGAGGCCAATATTATTCTAGTCCCAAAAACCAGGGCAAGACACAACTAAGAAGAAAGCTACAGGCCAATATCTCTAATGAACATAGATGCTAAGATTCTCAACAAAATATTGGCCAAGCAGATTCAGCAACATATTACAAAGATCATACACCATGATCAAGTGGGCTTCATCCCAGGGATGCAAGGATGGTACAACATTCATAAATCAGTAAACATAATACACCACATCAACAAATTGAAAGACAAACCATATGATCATATCAATAGATGCTTAAAAAGCATTTGATAAAGTACAGCAACCATTTATGATAAAAACCCCTCAGCAAAATGGGAATAGACGGAGCATACCTCAACATCATAAAGGCCATATATGAGAAACCTGAAGCCAACTTCATACTTAATGGGCAAAATCTAAAAGCTCTCCACCTAAGCTCAGGAACAAGACAAGGCTGTCCACTTTCTCCACTTGTATTCAACATTTTCTTGGAAGTTTTAGCTATAGCCATCAGAGAAGAAAATGTAATCCAAGGTTTCCAAATTGGAAAGGAGAAAGTCAAACTGTCATTATTTGCAGATGATATGATAGTGTACATACAAAACCCAACAGGCTCCACCAAAAACTTACTCAACCTAATCAGCAAATTTAGCAAAATAGCTGAGTATAAAGTCAATATCCAGAAATCAAAAGCATTTTTGTATACCAATAATGAAACAACAGAAATAGAAGTGAGAAAACAAATCCCATTTACCATAGCAACAAGAAAAATAAAGTACCTAGGAATCAACTTAACTAAGGAGGTAAAAGACCTGTACTCAGAAAACTACAGAAAAATGAAGAAAGAAATCAAGGAAGACACAAGTAAATGGAAGCATATACCATGTTCATGGGTGGGAAGAATTAACATCATTAAAATGTCCATACTACCCAAAGCAATCTACATATTCAATGCAATCCCAATATAAATAACAATGACAGACTTCACAGAAACAGAAAAAAATACTTCAAAAATTTATATGGAACCAAGAACGCCCACGAGTAGCCTCAGCAATCTTGAGAAAGAAGAACAAGGAAGGAGGAATCACAATACTGGACTTCAAACAATACTACAAGGCTACTGTCATCAAAACAGCATGGTACATGTTTAGCATAAGAATACATATAGATCAATGGAACAGAATAGAGAGCCCAGAAATTAACCCAGGACTCTATGGTCAACTAATATTCGACAAAGGGGAAAGGAACATCAAATGGAGTAAAAACAGTCTCTTCAACAAATGGTGTTGGGAGAACTGGACAGCAACATGCAAAAAGATAAAACTTGACCACCAACTTACACCATACACCAGAATAAACTCAAGATGGAGAAAGGACTTAAACATAAGCAGTGCCACCATAAATGTCCTGGAGAAAACTGTAGACAGTAAACTTTTGGATATCCTACGTAAAAATGTTTACTGATACTTCACCAAGGGCAAAGGAAATAAAAGAACAAACCAACAAATGGGACTATATCAAATTGAAAAGTTTCTGTTCAGCTAAAGAAAATATCAGCAAAATTCAAAGGGAACCAACTGTATGGGAGAACATAATTGCCAATGACACCTCAGACAAGGGTTTGATCTCCAAAATATGTAAAGAACTAATGCGACTCAACACCAGGAAGACAGACAGCCCAATTAAAAAATGGGCCAAGGACCTGAACAGACAACTCACTGAACAAGATATACAAAGGACCCAGAGGCATATGAAAGAATGCTCAACATCACTAGTCATCAGAGAGATGCAAATTAAAACCACAATAAGATAATCTGTCAGAATGGCAATCATCAGCAAATCAACAAACAACAAGTGCTGGCGAGGAGGTGGGGCAAAGGGAACCCTAGTGCACTGTTGGTGGGAATGCAGGCTGGTGCAGCCACTGTGGAAAACAGTATGGGGTTTCCTTAAAAAACTAAAAATGGAACTGCCTTTTGATCTAGCAATTCCAGTACTTGGACTATACCCAAAGAATCCTGAAACACCAATTCATAAAAACCTATGTACACCTTTGTTCATAGCAACACTGTTTACAATAACTAAGTGCTGCAAACAGCCTAAGTGCCCTTCAGTGGATGATTGGATCAAAAAACTTTGGTACATTTACACTATGGAATTCTACAGAGCAGAAAGAAAGAAGGAACTCCTACCCTTTACAGCAACATGGATGGAACTAGAAAGTACTATGGTTAGTGAAATAAGCCAGTCAGTGAAGGACATAGCATATGATCTCACCCATTACAGGACAATAATGAACAAAACTACAACAAGCAAAACAGAATCAGATATATGAATACAATGGATAAGCCTTCATTGGTCAGGAGGAAAGGGGTTGGGGGGAGGGGGAAGTAAGAGGTAAGGAAGGGGAGCAGTTTAGAGAAGAACGTAGTATAAAGGAACCATGGACATGGACAACAGGTGGGATTGACTTTGTGTGGAATGGGTGGGTGAAGAGGGCGACAGAGGGGAGCAAAAAGAGGATGGATGTAATACAACAACAATAAAATTAAATTTAAAAACCTTGTGTGCATAAAAAACACTATCAACAGAGTCAAAAGGCAGCCCATAGAATGGGAGAAAATATTTACAAGTTACAAATCTGATAAGGGATTAATAACTAGAATATATGAAAAATTCCTTAAACTTGGCCAAACTAATCCTATCAAACCCAATGTTTAAAATGGGGAAAGAACTTGATCAAGTATTTCTTCAAAGAAAATGTAGGTAAACACATGAAATAATGTTCAATATAACAAATCAATTTATATTCATAGTTCAACAGGTTTGTCATTTGTGCAAAACCTTTGCAGAAAAGATCTTAACTGCATATATACTTTTCTCCATGGCACAGGATGTCTCCTCCAAGGAGATTCATTGGACACAGTCAGCAAATGCATGCTAATCCAGCATCTCTTAGTCCTTTTTGCATTTGATGGCAATATAGTCACCATTTATAAAACTAAATTAATCTCACTAATGCTGCTACTTACAAATATGGCTGCCTTAAATGGTACACCTTCTAACAAAAGGCTTTAAATCTGTCCAAATTAACTCAATAAGCAATCCTGTTAATGCTCTTACACCTGTTCAGTGTAGAGGCTTTGACAGCCTCTTCTCATGACTCCCGTTGTCTCTGGACTACCTTAATAACCAAACATTGCCCAAGGCTTCTAATGCAAGAAACTTCCCATCTTGGCTCTTGCTATACAGTTTCAAAACAAAGATTGCTGGCTACATAATAGACTCTATTGTAAATAAAGGCTTTCATAAGCCTTGAGACTGTGACTGTTTGTAACCAGCTACCTATTATGCTTTGGGGCATAGAAGTAGCATCCCACAAGCTTGGCACATCTACTGAGGCCTCATTCATATAAAATGAAAACAAACATGATCCCTGTAGCATATTATACTTGCAAAAGGAAATGGTCTCATGTGACCACAGTCCTTTCTAGATCACCCTTTCTCCAGACTCCTTGACTATCTGAAGATCCCTTTGGGTTTAACTGAGTACACACAGATGGGAATTCATAGACTATACAAATGGCACTGCCATCATCATAAATGATGAAGATCAAAAGAATGTTTTTGCATGTCTCTGCTTTCCATCCCTTAGTTAAGATAAAGGGACTAAGGGTCAACAACCTCAGCTAAATTTCAGGAAATTATCTCTATACTGATGGCCTGGATAAGAAATATCTTCATATTCACATTACAAACTGTTGGGCCATTTCCAACTGTTGTTGCCTCAGGGTAAGAAATCCTGGGAATTTTTTGCCTCCAGATATATAACTCAAAATCACATTTTTCTACATAAACTAAGACCACCATTATGATGCCTTATCACATTTAGTTACATTTATAACTGATAGTAACCAACCCACACATTTCAATTCTCAAATATACAATGATGGGCTTTTACAAATGTGCTCCATAGAACTTTTGACCCTGATAGTTCCCAGATAGCTGGTTTGAGAGACAGGGTGGTCTCTGCAAACCACTTCTTTTCTAATTCTAGGCATGCAAATGGGGCACTAAATAAATATCTTTTCCCAGGTTAAAATCTCTCTTAATCCAAGGCCCTTTGGCCAAATCACACCTGTTATATTAAAACACTTTCCAATGGTACTTTTCTATATTTACTTTTTTTTAAATGAATGATGTTTATTTTTTAATAAAGATTTTATTTCATTATTTTTAGAAAGACAGGAAGGGAGAGAGGCAGAGAGGGAGAGAGACATCAATGTATGGTTGCCTTTCACCTGCCTCCAGCCACAGACCTGACTGGAGACCTGGTTTGCAACCTGGTTATGTGCCCTGGCTGGGGAATCGAACCTGCAACCTGTGGGTTCACAGGCCGGCGCCTTATCCACTGTGCTACCAGCCAGGGCCTATATTTACTTTTTATAGATTAATTTATTGGGATAACACTGATTAATAAAATTATATAAGTTTCAAGTATATAATTTTATGATACATGATCTGTATATTGTATTGTGTGCCCACCACCCAAAGTCAAACCATCTTCTGTCACCAAACACTGTTTTTGTCCCCGTTTATCCTTTACTACTCCCCCACTCTCTTCCCTCTGGTGTAGATAAGTATTTATTTGTTTCTCTCTTTATAAATAGTATATATTTTGTTACTAATACAGTCTTATATTGCAAAGGCAATTTAGTACAAGAACCTTTTATTTGATATTTGAATTATCTGCAGTAATAGAACTGTACATTAAAAAAATTCTCATTTGGGTACCAATGAAAAACAAACTGAACAAAAAGTTGTCATTTTTACAGGTGGACATTGAAATGAAACTAATTCAGCTTTCTTTTTAAAAGCCTCCAAAAACAAAAGCTGCTGAAGGCTAATTAAAATGAGTAAAAACTTTATTTATTAAACTGCTGATCTCTGGCACCATTTTCTGTTTTCTGCTATTTTGATGTAGGTTCTTCTTTGTTTCTTCTCTTGCTCTTTTTAGAGGTTCAGATGCAACATTTTCATCACTTTTGAGACTGTACTTTTCCTTTAGCAGACCCATTCTGGGCAGCTTTTTCCCCTTTCTTTTTCCTTTAATCTGTTTTTCTTTGCTCATTTGCTGCTTTCAGTTTTATATCTCACATATGAGTAGAATCATATAATTCTTAACTTTTTCTGATTTACTTTGCTTATCATTATATTCTGAAGATCCATCCATGCTGTCAAAAATGGCAGTAATTCACCTTTTCTTATGGTCAAGTAGTATTCTATTGTATATATATACCACATCTTCTTTATCCAACTCTATTTAAGGACACTGGCTGTTTCCATGTCTTGGCCACTGAATAATGTGCAATGAACATTGGGGTACATATATCTTTAAAAATATGTTTTCAAAATTTTCAGGTAGATACCCAGAAGAGGGGTTTCTGGGTCATATGGTAATTCTATTCTTAATTTTTTGAGGAACTTCCATGCTGTTTTTCATAGTGGCTGTACCTGTATGAAAATTCCCAATAGCAGTGAATGAAGGTTCCTCTTTTTCTACAACCTCTCAAACACTTGTTATTACTTGTCTTGTTGATAATAACCATTCTAATACGTGAGGTAGTATCTCACTGTAGTTTTTATTTGCACTTCACTAATAGCTAGTGAAGGTGAGCATCTCTTCAAATGTCTATTGATCATTTGTATGTCTATTTGGGACAAATGTCCATTTAGGTGTCCAGTTTTTAATTGGGTTGCTTTATTTTGGTGTTGTGTTGTATGAGTTCTTTGTATATTTTGGATATTAACCTTTTGTTGGAGTTTTATTGTTTGCAATTATCTTCTCCTGTTCAGTTGATTTCCTTTTTGTCTTATTGGCAGTTTCTTTTGCTATGCAGAAGCTTTTCAGTTTGATATAGTCCCATTCACTTATTTTTGGATTTACTTTCCTTGCCTTAGAGGTCAAATTCAGAAAATCTTCTCTAAGACCAAGCTCCATATTTCAATATCTATGTTTCTTCTATGTAATTTATTGCTTAGGGTTGTATATTACAGCTTACATTCAATATTATTTTGTATTAGTTTCAGGTATACAGCAAAGTGATTAGATAATCATGTAACTTACAATGTATTCTCCTCAATATTTCCAGTACCCAACTGGCATCATACATAGTTAGACAATATCCAGAAATTGCAGGCATTTTGTATACCAACAATGAAATATCAAAAGTAGAAACTATGCAAAAATCCCATTTACTATAGCAACAAGAAAAATAAAGTACCTAGGAATAAACTTAACCAAGGAGGTAAAAGATCTATACTCAGAAAACTACAGAACATTGAAGAAAGAAATTAATGAAGAGACAAAATATGGAAGCTATATGCTTTATAGACTGGCAGAATTACAAGGCTATTATAATCAAAATGGTCTGGTACTGGTGTAAGAACAAACACATAGATCAAGGGAACAGAATAAACAGAAGTCTCTATAGTCAATTATTATTTGGCAAAGGGGGCAAGACCATAAAATGGAGTAAAAATAGCCTCTTCAATAAATGATGTTGGGAGAACTAGACAGGAACATGAAAAAAGTAAAAAGAAAAAGAAACTAGACCAGCAACTTACACCAAACACCAGAATAAATTCAAGATGGATAAAAGATTTAAATATAAGCTGTGCCACCATAAAAGTCCTAGAGGAAAACATAGGCAGTAAAATTACAAATTTCTCATGCAGCAATATTTTCACTGATGTTTCTCCTAAGGCAATGGAAATAAAGAAAGGAATAAACAAATGGGACTACATCAAACTAAAAGCTTTCTGCTCAGTTAAAGAAAACATCAACAAGTGAAAAGGGAACCACCATATGGGAAAACATATTTGCCAATGATACCTCAGACAAGCATTTGATTTCCAAAATATATAAAGAACTTATAGAACTCAACACCAGGAAAACAGACAACCCAGTTAAAAAGTAGGCAAAGGACCTGAACGCTTTGCTTCTAGGAGGAGGACATGAAGAGGGCCCATAGACATATAAAAGGATGCTTAACATCATTAGCCATCAAAGAGATGCAAATTAAAACCACAACGAGATATTACCTCACACCTGTCAGAATGGCCATCATTATCAAATCAACAAAAAACAAGTACCGATGATGTGGGGAAAAGGGAAACCTGGTGCATTGTTGGTGGGAATGTAGACTGGTGCAGCCACTGTGGAAAACAATATGGAATTTCCTCAAAAAACTAAAAATGGAACTGCCTTTTGATCCAGTGATCCCAGTATTGGATTATACCATAAGAATACTGAAACACCAATTTAAAATGACCTACATACACCAATGTTCATGGTAGTGTTATTTACAATAACCAAGTGTTGGAAACAGCCTAAGTGTCCATAAGTAAATAAATGGATCAAAAAACTGTAGTAGATGTATACAATGGAATACTACTCAACAGAAAGAAAGAAGGTACTCCTGCTCTTGGTGACAACATGGATGGAACTGGGGTGTATTATGCTAAGTAAAATAAGCCAGGTGGTGAAAGACAAATAACATATGATCTCACCTGTAATAGGGGCCTAATAAACAAATCAAATAAATGAGCAAAATGGAATAGACATAGAAATACAGAATCAACTGATAGTGACCGGATGGGAAGGGGGCAGGGAATAAGAGTAGAAAGAAGGGGAAGGGTCTAGTCAAGGAACAAGTATAAATGATCCATGGACATAGACAACAGGGTGAGGTTGACTGTAAAACTGGGGGTTGGCATGGGTGGGACAGGGGTGAGCAATAGAGGAAAAATTGAGACAACTGTAATTGAACAATAAAATAATTCATTTTCTGTATAGAAAAAAAAAAAGAAAAATGTGTCTTTTGTTTTATTGCACAAGCTAAACAGACTTTTTAGCCAACCCAATAGTTCTAAGTTCCTTAAGCATCTTTATAACTAGTTTTTTGAGACTATAGCTGGTAGATTCCTTGACTCAATTTCATTTAGTTCTTTTTCTGGATATTTCTCATTTTTAATTGTTTTTCTCATTTCTTTGTCTTCTCATTTTGTCTCCCTCTTTGCATTTTGTTTCTGTATTGTAGGTATATCTGCTATGTCTTCCAGTCCTAGTAAGGAGGTCTTTTGTAGGTGCCCTGTGGGACCCAGCAGTGCAGTCTCCCTTATCACCTCAGCTGGTAGCTTTAGTAATCTCTTTTATGGGTTATGTGAGCTCTTTTGTTGTTGAGTATTGATTGCTATTAGCACCTCTGAGTAGACATTCAAGCTGGTTGACTTTGAGGATTCATCCTGAGCATGGTATGAGTTGCTGTGTGGGTGCTGATGACAGGAAGTGGAACCTGCCTTATTAGGGTCTGGTGCCTGCCAAGATCTCCCTTTGGGTGTGCTACTTGTGGAGCTAATTGAATCCTGCTCTGATGTTGTCTGAAACTGACTACTGAATGTGTATGCTCTGGGGACTCTTGGTAGGGACTCTGGTGCAGATCAATGTCAGATGCTGACTGTGACTAGCCCTGGACAACTTATTTAGAGCTACCAAGTAATCAGGTTTGTGGCTGCCTCTGCTCTACCTGGATATGCATAGGAAGGGCCAAGTTGCAAACCAAGGCTGGCTTTTACCAGCACTAAGATAGGGACAGGTCAGCAAAAGGCCCAAGGCACCCCATGATTCACCTCTACCTGCCAATTGAGCCAAGTCACTGAAAAACCCTCTGCTGGTATGTGAGCTCAGTGAGTCACCAGGAAGGATGAGTGGTGTTCACCAGAGTGACATAGACTCAAACTTGATGACAGTTCTGGGTCAAGGCACACCAGGGTATAGAAAGGATAGATGCCACTCACTGGGTGCTTATAGACATTTGTGGTGCACCAGGGTTTCAGCAACTCATCAGGGAATGGCCTGCAGAGTTTATCCAGCCCAAAGAGACTAATATTTGGCTGTGTGAAGGAAGTACTCTGCACCAGTCAGCCATTTGTGAATAATGGCCCTTATTTTAGAGCTGCACAACTTAAATCTGTCTTGGGTTCTGTCAAGACCTCTTGGGGAGTCCAAGCTTAGCAAGGAAGTGCTGCCAAAACTTGGGGGGTTGTAGCTAGTGCTTCTCCTATGAGGGGGTAGTGCTTGTCAGGCTAGTGGAAAGGTGGGGAAAATGGCCCCCATCCCAGTGCCACACAACTCAGTGTCTGATACTCCCAATCTGCCCATATCTCCATTTTCCAGGCTCAGGCAGCTGACAGTTCTACAGTGTGTGAACTCCACTGGGTAGAGCGACAGGGAATGAAGAGGGTGGGGCTATTGAATTTTTTTCAGGCTGATGCCATATGGAGAGGAGTACTCAACTCAAGAAAGATAGCATCTGTGGGAAGGTTGGGAGTGGGACTGAGTACAGGAACCTTGGCAGCTCTCCCTTCAGCTGTCTCCTTGAAGCCATGGATCCCAGTCTTTTTTCACATAACTATTCTACTCTAAGCCACCCTTCCTTTGCTCATGCCCAGGATGAGTAGCTGTGAACAGATTTCATATGTTGGCTCTTTAATTGGGCACTTGGGTTTCTAGCAGACTCCATCTCTCCCTGGCAGACAGAGTCCCTACTAATTTTCAGTCAGATGTTATGTGGGTTCCTCTTTCTGTCTCTGATGCTCTGGACTAGGGAGCCCAGCATGGGATTGAGACACCACACTTTTAAGGGGGTACCTTTTCAACTATGATATTCCTCAGTATCTCAGTATCTCATTTCCACCCTTCATACCAGTCTCAATGTGGCTTCTTCTATTCAGTTCATCTTTAATTAGTCATTCAGGTGGATTGTTCTACATTTTAGTTGTACTTCCAGTTTGGTCCTAGGAGGAGGTGAGTGCAACATCTACATACATTGCCACCATCTTGGATCTCCCCAGAAAGAATGTTTTCTTAATTTTCCTTTTGGAATTATTCATTGTTAATGTATAGAAATGCAATTGGTTTTATTGGTTCTAACATTTTTTTTCACGGAGTCCTTATCATTTTCTAAATAAGAGATCTTGTCATGGACAGGTATTATTACTTTCCTTTCCAATTTAAATACCTTTTCTTTCACTTTTAAATTGATTTATTATTGTTGTATTACAATTATTTCATTTTCCCCGCTTTGTTCTCCCCATCCCATCCCCTCTCCCATAGTCAATCCCCACCTCCTTGTCCATGTCCATCTTTTTTTTTCTTTCTTTTTATGTCTAATTGCTCTTGCAAGGACTTTCAGTACTATGTTGAATAAAGTAGTAAGAATGACATCCTTGTCTGTTCCTAATCTTAGATGAAAAGCTCTCAGTTTTTTACCACTCAGTAAAATGTTAGCTGTGGGTTTCTCATATATGGCCTTTATTATGTAGAGATAACTTCCTTTCATGTCTAATTTGGTAAGTCTATTTTTCATGAAAGGGTACTGAATTTTGTCAAATGCTTTTTTGTATATATTGAGATGATCATATAATTCTTATCTTTAATTCAATTAATATGTTCATTGATATGTGAATGCAGACCCATCTTTGTACTCCAGAGATAAAATCCCATTTGATTGTAGTATATGATCTTTTAAAATTGCCTGTGAATTCAGTTTGCTACTATTCTATTGTTCATCAGGGTTATTAGTTTTCTTTTGGTGTTTCAGACTTGTTTTGGTACCAGGGTGATGCTGGCATGATTAAATGATTTTGGTAATGTTCTCTCCTCTTCAATTTTCTTAAGAGTTTGAGAAGTTTAATGTTTAGTAGAATTCGCCAATGAAGCTATCTGGTCCTGGGGATTTTCTTTGTTCTGAGGGCTTGACCACTGATTCAATCTCCTTATTTGTTATTGATCTCTTCAGATTTTCTTTTGTTTCATAATTCAGTCTTGTTGGTGGTGTGTTTCTAGGAAATCATGTATTTCTTTTAGTTATCCAATTTGTTGGTGTATAATTATTCATAATATAGTCATTCTATCTGCAGTGGGTATACTCCAAGACCCGAGAAGATGCTTGAAACTACATAGTAATGAACCCTTTATGTACTTTGTACTTTTTTCTCTATATACATGATCTATAGATATATGATAGCTTCTTTTTATTAGAAGGTTCCCACTTTCTCTTACCCAGGTTCTGAGTCTGAGCGCAGAAAAGCGTCTTCAAAATTTCACTCCCATACACTAAAGAGATCTCTATAAGAAGCACCTGAGGAGACCTTACCCAAAGGCTCTAAATAAGAAAAACTGGTAATACAGGCACCTGGGGTAGGGATGCAGTTATGCAGAAGAGCATGCTATTGACAGGGCTGAAACTCACTCTAGGGAGTAATACAACCCTTGCTTCTTTCAGCTCCTAGTGGCTGTCAGCATTTTTGCCTTGTCACCACTTTCTTTAAGTTATAAAATCCTATTTCCATTAGGTTACTTTACCTTACTCACTTTATAACTAATTTTAAGTATTTTCTTTATCTACATTGAACACTACATTGGATGGTGTTCTAATTTTGCTTCATCCATGAGATTTGACCTAAGGAACCCATAAGAAGAATATTATATTTACATCTACTTTTACCCATTTTTATGTTCTTTCCTTGTTATAATTTCTTTTCTATTCAGAAAACTTCCATTAGTGATTTCTTAAGGGTAAGTTTGCAAGCAACAAATTCTCTTCCTTTTCTTTTTCCTTAGAATGCCTTTATTTCCTGTTCATTCTTGGAGGATAGTTTTGCTGAATATAAAATTTACTGCTGGCAGCTCTTTTCTCAGCATTTAAAAAACATGCTGTTTCCTCCTGTTTTATTTATTTATTTAGATTTTATTTACTTATTTTTAGGGAGAAGAGAAAGGATAGAGAAAGAGGACAGAATTATCAATATGCAGTTGCCTCTCTTGCACCCCCAACCAGAGTCTGGCCTAAAACCCAGGCATGTACCCTGACTGGGAATCGAACCAATTACTCTTTTGGCTTGCAGGCTGGCATTCAATCCACTGAACCACACCCTCCAGAGCTATTTCCTCCTGATTTTAGATAAGAAATTTGCAGTTATTCAAGTTATCATTCCCCTAGAAGCAATGCATTATTTCTCTCTAGCTGCTTTCTAGTTTTTCCATTATCTTTAGTTTTCAGAAGCTTAATTCTGCTGTTTATTGGCATGAATTTGAGTTTTCCCATGTGGGGTTTACTCAGTTTCTTGAGGGTTTAAGTTTCTGTTTTTCATCAAACTTAATTAATTTTCAGCCATTATTTCTTTGAATATTTTTTTTCAGTCCCATTTTTTCTACTTGCCTTTTGAGACTCCACTCATATTCATATTAGATATATTGTCATTGTCCTACAGGATCTTGAGATTCTAGACATCTTTTCAAAGTATTTTGTCTTTATTCAAAATGTATAACTGTATTGATCTATGGATCTATTTTCCATTTCACTCATCCTATCCTCTTATCTTCATTTTACTCAAGTTTTTAAATTTGTTACTGTGTTTTTCAGGACACTAATTTCCATTTGGTTCTTTTTATAACTTCTATTTCCTTTCTGAGATTTTTTATTTATTTTTGTTTCAAGAGAATTCATAATTGCTTGATAAAACATTTTGATGATGGCTGCTTAAATTTCTTGTCAGCTAATTAAAATTATGTCCTGATTTTCCTGGTTCTTTCTATTGTGTCCTGAACATTGAAGTATAATGAGGCTCTTGATCCTAATTTTCTTTTGAAGCATGTAGTCTGTGGAGGTGTAATATAAAAGTAGGTGGGTGTGTATGTTCTTTTTCCTTGCTGACACTTTCCTGAAAAAAGTGGAGTATTGACATAAGTGCCTCCTTGTAGATAGATGAGGTGGAAGTTTAGATCTCTCCTTGGCCCTGCTGATCCTTCCAAATGGATGTGGGGCACTGACTCACACCACCTCATTTCCTCTGAGTTGTGGTAGAAGCTCAGCTCTCCACTGAGAGATGCTACAGGGTGGAAGGGAAGAAGGAGGTGGGAAAGAAGTGCTGACTTGTTCTGCACCACCCCTTGTTTAATCTCATTGCTATTAGATGTGGACGTTCAGCTCTCCACTTGGCCTTGCTGATAACAGAGGTTCTTACTAGAACTGCTACTATAATACCTGTTGTCTTACAGATGCTATGTGGATAGAGGCTCAGCTCACTACTGGACCTTGCTGGTTGTACCCTAACAAGGGAACTGAAATATTGCCTACTCTGGATAGTGGGGGATTGAGATGGAGGATCACCTTCTTTCTTGAATCTGCTTCAGCCATGCATGTTGGGGTGCATTGATTTCTTTCCCTTAGTGTTAGGATGGAGTGCCAAAAAATATTGCCAAAAATCTTTTTTTTTTTTAGTCTTTTGGGTTAGGAAAAAAGGTTTTTCTTAGAACTATGTCCCTATTGGTTACAAAGGGAGGCTTTGGTAGTGCTTCTTCAAAGATTTAGTATATGGAGCAATAAGATAATCCAGGGATAAGTTAGGTCACTCATCAAGTTCTGAGGCCTTTAGGCAGTCCACCTTCTTTTGCCTTATACTTTTCAGAGACTTTCTATGCTTATTATTATGTTCAGAATTTTTAATTTTAAGGGTGAGGACTTGGGTGGAATGAAGTTACTCCATCTCTGTGAAGCTATATATTTTTAAAAGTTTTAAAAACCATATATTTAAAAATAAGTTTAAAAAAAATATGATCCAACATTTTAATTGTTATAATTGGGAGAGTAATTCCAATTACTTAGTCTATTATACATCCAGAAATAAAAGTTACTTTACTTTTTATTTATTTATTTATTTAAAGATTTCATTCATTATTTTTAGAGAGTAGGGCAGGGAGGGAGGAAAAAAAGGAGAGGCATCAACATATGGTTGCCTTTCACCTGCTTCCAGCTGGGGACCTGGCTGGAGACCTGGCTTGCAACCTGGTTATGTGCCCTGACTGGGAATCAAACCAGCAAACCTTAGGTTTGCAGGCCGGAGCCAATCTACTGAGCCACATCAGCCAGGGCCTTATTTTCCTTTTTAAATAAATACAATGTCTTCTGTTTGCCAGGCAGTTTATATTGCTTTTTAAAAAAATATTTTATTTATTATTTTTCAGAGAAAGGGGAAGGGAGAGAGGAAGAGAGGGAGAGAAGCATCAATGTATGGTTGCCTTTCACCTGCCTCACTTTTTTTTTTTTTTTTTTTTTTTAACATATCATCTTCTGTTTTAGCTCAACACATTATTTTTTTTTAAGCTGTAATTTCATTATACTAATTGTTTTATTGGGGTCCTGCAAAGTTCAATGACTTGGCTTACCACAGGATTTAGCCTATAGTCATATTCCCAACTATGATTAGTTAAAAACACAATGCTTGTATTCATATACTTGGTTATGTTTTGAATAGGCCTTCAGTGGTCAGGGGAAAAGGGATTGGGGGGAGGGGGGAGGGGGGATGCAAAGGCAAGAAAGGGGAGCAGCTTAGACAAGAACCTAGTATAAAGGAACCATGGACATGGACAACAGGGGGAATTGACTTTGGGGGGAATGGGTGGGTGGGGAGGAGGACAGAGGGGAGCAAAAAGGGGACGGATGTAATACAACAACAATAAAATTTAAAAAAAACCCAAATTAAAAAAAAAAAAAACACAATGCTGTAATAACAACAGAAGGATTCGAAACATAATCAGCAAAGAGAGAAGGAATGTGGGAAAAGGAAACTGGTTATAGGATTCCAAGTGTTTTCTCTCAGTTGAATGACACAGGTTATGCTTAGTTTCTCCAACAATGAATTGTGACCTATGTGAAATGTTGACCAGATGGAGCTTATTAGAGATTCAGTGACCAAGGTTTTTACTGGGGGCTGATCACATAGTCACTCTCTGTCTAACATGTATTAAGGTTTAAGACTTCCAGAAGAAAAGCATGTGTTCAGTATAAACCATATTGTTTGCACAGTTTAGGTACAATGAGCCACTCTTACTAGAGAGTTATGGGAATCTTCCCAAAATTTAAGTTCCCAGATGCCAGTCAAAAAGCCAATCTTCAAGTAGCCTTTTTAAGCATAAGAGTCTCAAACCAGCACAATTATTTTATGCATAATTATAAATAACAATTGTGAATCATGAAAAACAATCAACTGAGGATATTTGTGATAACATATTTAAAGTTAAATTACCTTACAGTTAAAAGTCTTAACTGTAAAGCTACAGTTATACTTTAAAATAGTTTATGGGGATGATATTCTAATGATTCAGTTACAGAAGAAAAATATGGGAAGTATAACAGGTAATACTTGTCTAAAAATATTCATTAATCTTTTGGGAAGTGATTTAAAAATTTCTAATAGAGAATTATCTACAAAAATCTTTAATTGACCAATCTAGGGTTATTTGGTCTCACATCTTTTTCTTATATGACTGCACAAAGAGAATCAATTTTCCTTTGTTTTTATATATATGGTACAGTCTTGCAACATCGGGCACAAAGGACATGCTACACAAATGAATGAATGAATGAAATCGCAACGCCCCCACCCCCGCCTTCACTTGCTTTCAGAAGTGTCTTGAAATCAATTTCTGCAGAAAGCATTTTTTATTCCAAGTTCTAATTGATCAGGATTTAATTTTATATCCTTTTTAATATATACATTGGACCATATTAATTTTCATATTAATTCTCTTGACCCCCTGTTCAATAATTTCATGTGAAATTTTTTAATAGATTTTATTTATTATTTTTTACAGAGAAGGGCAGGGAGAGAGGCAGAGAGGGAGAGAAACATCAATGTATGGTTGTCTTTCACCTGCTTCCAGCTACAGACCTGGCTGGAGACCTGGCTTGCAACCTGGTTATGTGCCCTGGCTGGGAATCGAACCACCTCTGGGTTCGCAGGCCAGAACCTTATCCACTGTGCCACCAGCCAGGGCTTCATGTGAAATTTATTTTCTATGATAGAATGTAAACCAAAACTATATTTGAGGGGGCTAACAGGAGCACCTAACTATGGTCCTCTTTTAGTCAATTAAAACAGAAATTGTATTACAGGAAAGGTCTCAGACTCACCTTTATTGAAGAATGTGCTAACCATAAAGCCAAAGAATATTGAAGCAATGGCATAGCACATAAGAAAGGCAAAGATGAAACTATAGTCACTGTAGCGGAAGATTGGTTCATAGGCAATCTACAATAAAACAATATGATATAATGTAAGGCACACCATAAATACAAAAGAAAAGGGAGAAAATGATGGCCCTAAAGAAGTCATACTGCTCAGTGACTGAACCCTCAATGAGTTGAAAAGTTAACTAAATAACTTCTTTCTTACGGAAGGGTTTATGTTCTTTTCCTTAGAGAGTCAGCAGGCTATGAGTTTCCATAGTGGAGACAATATAAGCCATATTTAATTTTCCTGGTAACCTGAGAACATCAGTCCACACTTGAGGGTGATTAGTTGATCCCTCTCAAAGGATAGATGCAACAGGCTGCAATCAATGAGATCTAAGATGTCTAATACAGTAGACAAACACAAGTAATTAGCTATTGAGCAGTTGAAAGGTAGAGTGACTGAGGAACTGAATTTTTATTATCATCTATTTTTAATTAGTTTCATTCGAATTAAAAAATAAGAAGTGTCAAACATGTATTAAATATTTCTAATGAAAATATTGCATATAAATTGGGATGTATTTAAGTAGAAAACATTGCAGTTTGAAGACTTAGTACAAAAAAAAAACAGCATTAGTTACAGCATTGAGCAACATAGACAAAGTCCTCAGGCTTATGGGGTTCATGTTCTCCATATTTTTCAAACCGCATTCCCCCATCATGAATCAGAATCTATTTCTTCATCCCCTAGAATTTGGTTGCACCCTGTGATTGCTTTAGTCAGGGTGATGAGATAGCATATCTTCACATGGTCTGATAGAAAGAACCCATGGAGAGGTCCTGAGACCATGTGAAAAAGAGATAGACTCAGCTTAGCCTAGCCTTCCAGACATTCCTGCAAAGGCGCAGACATCTGAATGAAGCCATATTGGGCCTTTCTAGCAAATCCAATCACTAACAGAATTCCACTAAGTGAATCTACTCAACACTACATAGAACAAAGGAATCGCTCTGCTAAGCCTGCTCAAATTCCTGACCCACAAGGATCATAAGATATAAAATAGATGTTATTTCCTTAAAAATAAAAATAAAATTAAAAAGAAATGTAAACTATCTTAATTTTCAAATTGGTTGCATGTCGAAATATTTTCACCTGTTCTTTTTACTCTTTAAAATTTATAGTGGCTACCAAAAACTTACTATTACATGTGTGACTCGTTAAATTTCTATTGGACAGCACAAAATTAGATACTTGCCTTGGCAAAGAATAACACACATATAAAAGAAATAATAATGATATAAAAAAAGAAGACTGTGAAGAAATAGGAAGCCCAGATCATCCAGTTTCTAAGTCCAATTATGAGTTGGTATTCCTGTGGGAAAGTCAATACAAATCAAATATTACATATATCAATCATTCATAGTATTTTCACATGCATTGTAAAAATTAAATTCCCATTAAAACCTATCTAAATAGGTAATATCATCTTTATTATGTGAATGAGAAAAATCAATGTTCAGAAAGTCAAGTGTTTTCATCAAAATTATGCAATTAGTAAGGATTGTATTGGCATTAAAATTTATTTCACCAGAGTTCAGAGATCTTTTTTTAGTATTATACCTAGTATTGGAGAAAAATTAAAGCATTTCAAATTTAACTTTAAAATATTAGGATGTATTTTATGTTTTAGTCTACTTTTAGAAATATTAGAGAAACCTGTTTTTTTAAAAATCAAATTATAAGTTAGAAGTCAGTTGTACTTCTTATGCTTGTTCCTTATAGGCAATATGGCCTTCCCACCCACCCTGCTGCTTTCAAGATTTTCTCTGTCTTTGCTGAAAACTAAAAACAGTGAAATATATAATATTAAATAAATATGTCTAGTTGTGTGTGTGTGTGCACATGCATATGTGCACATACTATATTGATCCTGTTTTGTGTTCTCTGATCTTGAATTTGTGGTTTGATTTCTATCATTAATTTTGGAAAAATTATTTGCCATTATATTTTTAGATCTATTCTCTCATCTATTTTCTAATTATGAATATGCTATGCCATTTGATATGGCCTTACAACTTTTGGATACTTTTTTAATGGAATTTTACATTTTGCCTGCCCTTTCTATTTCAGTGTATAATTTCAACTGTCTTGTATTCAATTCTCCAACTGTGCCCTCATCAAGATCAATCTGCTGATGAGTCTGTCAAAGGCATTTTTAATTTTTGTTAGCATTTTTTCTAGCAATTTCCTTTACTTCCTTCTAGTTTTGCTCTCTTTGATAGCATTATCTATCTGATCTTGCATGTTATCTACTGTGCATAAAAGAGCTAATGAAGAAGGCTTGAGATTATTATGAAGTCATGTTTATAAGGTGGGCCCTTGGCTGAAATAGGGGACTTGGTTGGTAAACTATACCCTACATTTATATAAAACTTCCCCTAAATATTAGGGTGGATGACAGCACCTAAACCATTTGTTCAGGCAAATGTGTCCAGACCTACTTTTTAGGAGTTTTAACTTCTGGTATATGCTAGGCAAAGGGTGCCTATATGACTGGCCCTCAATGAAAACTTTGGATAGTAAGTGTCCCGTGGACTTCCCTGGAGAAGAACATCACAAATTTGTTGCGGGATTTTCATTGCTGGTGCAAGAGTGTGCTTTGTGTGATTTCCTGTGGGGTTACTTAAGGGAGCCTGCAGGTAAATTCCTTCAGGCTTTGCCTGTGTCATTTCATTATGATCCAGCTATGGATATTTACTATACCATTATAATAAATTCCAGCTGTGAGTAAAACTGCAAGCTGAGTCCCACAAGTCCTACTGAATTTCAGAAAATGGTGGTCTTGAGGATCCTAGACATGTATACTTTTCCCTTTAGAACCTTTAAATTACTAATCGTAGTAATTTTAAATTACTTGTCTGATATTTTCAACACCTGTGTGTTATCTGAGTCTGATTCTGATGATTGATTTGCCTCTTTGGACTATGTTTGCTTCTTAATTTTTGATGTGCCTTGCAAATTTTTGTTGAAAGCCAGGAATGTTATCTAGGGCAGTAGATATCAAGGTAAATAGGCCTAAGGTGTGGAGATTTGTGTTACTTTAGTCTGGAATTGAGTTGTGTTTGAAGTTTCCTGTTACTCTAGGTACTAATTCTACAGATTCCCTAATGATCATTCTGTCTCATTCCTTGCTTTCAGGATTTTTCTTCTGCTGCTTCCCAGAGATAGTTTGTCTCTAAAATTCTGCCAGGTTGGAAATTTGGTAAGTTGCATCACTTTCTGTTCTATATTTACTGCTGCTGGGGTGTAATTTGCTACTGCCAGGTGTAATTTCTGCCTACCAATAATATTTATGTAGAAATAATCTAACTCTCCATACAAAAGAACTCCACAGGCCTAAAAAGATATTTATAGAAACTTGATCAAAAAATAATTGGGATTACCTTCAATCCTTTTTCCTTTTCCCACACAATGGATCTCATGATGGAAAGTACAATTGGAGAGAACATGAGTATGAACATTAAAGGGAGGAAACCACCAGTGATCCAAATTAATCCATCATGAGAATAAGCTGGGTATGGAAATCTCTGTATAAAAATGCTAATGCCATCAAACAGCTTCTCTCTAGCACTGTTCTCATGATACAGCATGATGGCCTTATCCAAGGCATTCTGTACAGCCAGGAACCCTTCTCTGATGTACCCTGAATGTTAAAACAAACACTGTCAAGTGAAACGAACTAAGATACATCTCAGACACACAAAGAACCAGGCAATTCAAGTGATTGTCACCTGCAGAACCTAAATTTATTATTGTATCAAGGCCAGTTGAACATAATTATCCTGAGAACATATCGTAGCTTTGAAACCAATGGGATACTTTAGCTGAATCTGATTTACATCTTCCCCAAATTAAGTATATTTAATGAGAACGGTAAGTTTGGTAAATGCAATTTATTTTTACAAAGAGAATTCAGATTTAATTAAACATTGGTGAGATAAAGACTTGGAAATGTAAAAAAAGAAATAAGGGTAGAATGACAGATATATTCTAGCAAGTTATGCAGAATGGCCCCAAAGAAAATTGTTTCACTGAAACTAAGCCATACAACTAAAAGTCAGCTTAGCATTTAAGTTGATTTTCTTCTACTAATTTAAAAAAAAAAGATTTCATTTATTTATTTTTATAGAGAGGGGAAGGTAGGGATAAAAAGAGGAAGAAAAACATTGATGTGAGTTGCCTCTCATACATGCTCCAATCAGGGACCAACCCCTCATACCCACAACCCAGGTATGTGTCCTAGGTAACTGAACTGGTGATCTTTTGCTTCATGGCACAACACCCAACCAACTGAGCCACGCTGCTCATGGCAACTCATGGATTATTTAGACATATGTTGTTTAATGTCCAAATATTTGCAATTTTTCTAATGACAGTTAAACCTTGAACAACATGGTTTGAAATTCTTAGGTCCAGTTACGGTGAATCTATTTTCAATAAGTAACTACTGTTTTCAATCTGTGAAAGCAGAGGGCCAACTGTATGCATTGATCTATGTCATTTTATATAGATGACTTGAGCATCTGTGGATTTTGGTATTCAATTCCCAGTGGATACCAAGGGAAAACTAAGTTAGGATGGAGTCAAATTTATACGCAGATTTTCAACTGTGTGAGGGGGGTGGTCAGTACCCCTAACACAACATCTGTTCAAGGGTCAACTATATTAAATTGATCTATGATTTAATTTTATCAAAGAACATCCTCTATGTGATTTCAGTCTTTTTCATTTCAATGAGATATTTTTATAACCCAGCATAAAAGTTATTATGGAGAAAATACCATGTGCCTCCTTAAAAAATATGCATTTAACCACTGTTAATTATTTGTTTTACAAATGTTAAGCAGTTCATGGAAATTGAAAATGTTATTCCTAAGATGTATGTATTTATATAAATAAAATGTTCCATCAATTGCTAAGAGGATATTGCTATCTTCATCTATAATTGTGGGATTGCCAAATTATCTCTTTAATTCTATAGATTTTGGCTTTATGTATTTTGAAACTCTGTTATTAGATGTATAAACATTTATAATTATTACATCCTCCTGATCAACTGGGGCTTTTTCCTTTTTCTTGTATTTTATAAAGTATTTATGTTCTAAGTTGTGGCTAAAGCTTACCATTTTAATCATTATTAAGTGTGCAGTTGATTAGCATTAAGTAGTACATTCACATTGCTACGTAGTTATCACAGCTATCCAAAGAACATTTTTCATTTTGTAAAATAGAAACTATAGCATCTTTCTTCTTTGTACACTAGTTTAATGCTTGAATTTCTTTTTTTAAAAATTTAGATAAAATAAAATTCTATATTTTATGTTATTTAATTGAAAAATACAGACATTTGCTAAAAGTAATAATAGTAAAAACACACTGTAATTATAGCATAGGGATAAGTGAAACACATGATAATTTTGTAAGAGACAGGAAGGAGAAATTGCGAATACTCTGTTACAAGGTACCTGCCTTACCTTAGAAAAAGTATGATGCTATTTTTCCTAATGAAATTTATTGGGGTAACATTAATAAGATTATATAAGTTTCAAGTGTACAATTCTATGACATAATCTATATCGCATTGTATAATGTACAATCCACAGACAACTAAGTAGTGAAGGCCAGGGTGGGTTGTAGGGGCTGAGATGAGGCATCAAAGGGTGGGGGGACATTTGCAATAGTGTCAACAGTATAAAAAAAATCCACTGCATTACTATATACTAACAATAAGGTTTCAGAAAAAGAAATGGAAAAAATAATTCCCTTTGCAATTGCAACAAAAAGAATAAAATACCTATGAATAAATATAACAAAAGCTGGGAAGGACCTATATACTAAAAATGACAAAATATTATTAAAAAGAGATTGAAAAAGACAGAATGGGAAGTTCCAGCCAAGATGGAGGCATGTGTAGACACACTGTGTCTCCCTTCACAGCTAAGAAGGAATTATAACTACCTTAAAACTAAAAAACAACCAGAAGTACCAGAAACTCGAACTGCAAGGAAGTGCAACAAACAAAGAATTAGAAAAGAAATACTCATCCAGACAGGTAGAAGGGGAGAAGCCAGGGCAGAATGGGTATGGTGTGGTGGCAGCAGCAGTGGTGGCAGGAAAGTGGCTGTAAGCTGCAGTGGAAAGCACAGTCATATATTTTTTAAAGCAGGGAGGGAAATCTGGGGAGCAATCCCAGCTCCAGACCAGACCACATAGCTCATGGCTCCAGCACCAGGTGGAAAATAAAGCTTCATTGCTCCTTACTGTGAAAACCAGCAGGGTTTGGGGTGGAGGAAGACACTGCAGGTCTCTCAGCAGAGCTCATTTGTTTAGAGATCTACCATGGTCCTAAAATATCTGCAATCCCACCCACTCAGGGAACCATCACCAAGCAATCAATAGCTAGAAGGGTGCCAGCCACATAAGTGGGAGAAGTGCCTGGACAAGGGAGCAAGTGTTGAGCAAGTGGCAATGTTCCCTCTCAGACACCTCCACCATGTACAGTGCCACAATGTGGGAAACAGGTTGCTCTGTACTGATGAATACCCAAGTCTCCACCCCTTATAACACAACAGGGACAACAGCTTTATCTAAGAAACAGAGGCAAACACAGGAGCCTGTCAAGTTGAGGAGACAAACAAGTATGGCCCAAAAGAGGGAACAAATCAAGGTTCCAGTGGAAGAACTAAGTGATGATGAGATAGTCAACCTAGGACATGCAGAGTTCAAAACACTGGTGAGAACGATGCTCACCAACTTGACAGAAAAGATAAGTATGACAAATGTATAACATTTGTATGACAATAAGGGAAGAAGTGAAGGCTATGCTAAGTGAAACAAAGAAAAATCCACACAAAACCAACAGTGAAAGGAAGAAAATTGGGGTTCAAATTAATTAACTGGAACATAAGGAAGAAATAAAGAATCAACCAGTACAGAATGAGGAAACAAGAATTGAAAAAATGAGGAGAGGTTTAGGAACCTCTGGGATGACTTTAAACATGCCAATATCTGAATCATATGGGTGCCAGAAGAAGATAGAGGGAGAGCAAGAAATTGAAAACTTATGTGAAAAAATAATGAAGAAAAAATTCTCTAATTTGGCAAATAAAATAGATATACAAGTCCAGGAAGCACAGAGAGTCCTGAACAAGCTAGACCCAAAGAGGACCACACCAAGACACATCATAATTAAAATACCCAAGGTTAAAAATAAAGAATATTAAACGCAGCAAGAGAAAAGAAGAGTTACCTACAAAGAGGTTCCTATAAGACTATCTATCAGCTTATTTCTCAAAAGAAACTTTGCAGACAAGAAGGGACTAGGAAGAAGTATTCAAAGTGATGAAAAGCAAGGACTTACAACCAAGATTACTCTATCCAGCAAAGCTATCATTTAGAATGGAAGAGGAGATAAAGTGCTTCCCAGACAAGGTAAAATTAATGGAGTTCATTATCACCAAGCTATTATTATATGAAATGGTAAAGGGACTTATTTAAGAAAATTATCAAAACTATGAACATTAAAATGATGATAAACTCTTAACTATCAACAACATAATCTAAAAACAAAAATAAAAACAAACTAAGCAAACAACCACAATAGAGATCATAGGTATGGGGATCATTTGGAGGGTTGTCAGCTGGGAGGGGTAGGGGGAGAAGTGAGGAAATGGTGCTGGGATTAAGCAGCATTATTGGTAGGTACAAAATAAGACAGCGGGAGGTTGAAAATAGTCCAGGAAAAAGTAAAGCCAAAGAATTTATTTGCACAACCCATGGACACAAACTTAAGGGGGTTGGGATTGTTGGAGGGAAATGGGGTACTAGGCAGAGTGGAACTAAGAAAAAACAATCAAGATAACTGTAACAGCATAATCAATAAAATATACTTCAAAAAGATACAATGAAATGGAAAGATCTGTGTTCATGGATTTAAAGAATCAACATAGTTAAAATGGAAATATTACCCAAAGCAATACACAGAGTTAATGCAATCCACATCAAAATCCCAAAATTTTATATAGAACTAGAACAACAAAAAAATCCATTAAATTTATATGGAGCCACTGATGGGCACTTAGGCTGTTTCCAGCACTTGGCTATTGTAAATAGTGCTACTATGAACATAGGTGTACATAGGTTCTTATGAATTGGTGTTTCAGGATTCTTTGGGTATAGTCCAAGTAGTGGAATGCTGGATCAAAAGGCAGTTCCATTTTCAGTTTTTTAAGGAAACCCCATACTGTTTTCCACAGTGGCTGCACCAGCCTACATTCCCACCAACAGTGTATGAGGGTTCCCTTTGTCCCGCATCCTCGCCAACACTTGTTGTTTGTTGATTTGCTGATGATTGCCATTCTGACAGGTGTGAGGTGGTATCTTATTGTGGTTTTAATTTGCATCTCTCTGATGACTAGTGATGGTGAGCATTCTTTCATATGCCTCTAGGCCCTTTGTATATCTTCCTCAGTGAGTTGTCTGTTCAGGTCCTTTGCCCATTTTTTAATTGGGCTGTCTGTCTCCCTAGTGTTGAGTCACATTACTTCTTTATATATTTTGGAGATCACATATTTACACAATGGAATTCTATATAGCAGAAAGAAAGAAGGAACTTGTACCCTTTGCAACAACATGGATGGAACTGGAGAGTATTATGCTTAGTGAAATAAGCCAGTCAGTGAAGGACAAATAATCATATGATCTCACCCATTACGGGACAATAATGAGCAAAACCAACAACAAGCAAAACAGAACCAAATATATGAATACAATGAATAGGCCTTCGGTGGTTAGGGGAAAGGGGTTGTTGGGAGTGGGGAGGCAGAGGCAAGAAAGGGGAGCAGCTTAGACAAGAACCTAGTATAAAGGAAACATGGACATGGACAACAGGTGGGATTGACTTTGGGGGGAATGGGTGGGTAGGGAGGAGGACAGAGGGGAGCAAAAAGGGGATGGATGTAATACAACAACAATAAAATTAAAAAAAAAAATTTATATGGAGCCAAAAAAATAAACCAAAAAGCCAAACAATCTGGAAAAAAAAAAAAAAAAAAAAGAATAAAGCCAGAGTGTTCACACTCCCTGACTTCAAATTATACTACAAAGTGATGATAATCAAAACAACATAATATTGGCACAAAAATAAATGCACAAACCAATGGGGCAAAATTAAGAACCCAGAAATGAAACCGTACATGTATGGGCAAATAATTTTCTTTAAAAAAATGTTGACACTTGGGCTTTTTAAGATTAATTTCTTTTTTTCAACACTTAAAAAAAAGATTTTATTTATCATTTTCAGAGACCTGGCTTACAAGCTGGTTATATGTCCTGGCTAGGAATCAAACCAGTGACCTTTTGGGTTCACAGGCCTTATCCACTATGCCACCAGTCAGGTAATTTCTTATTGTATTACATTCATCTCATTTTTCCCCATTGCTCTCCCCTGCTGCACCTTCCCCATCCCCTCCCACAGTCAATCCCCACATGTTGTCCATGTCCATGGGGCATTTATACTAGTTCCTTGACTAAACTCTTCCCCCTTTTTGCCTCTTTCTCCCCCTCCCCCTCCCCTCTGCACACTGTCAAGCCTGTTCCTTGTTCTTATGTCTCTGATCCTATTTTTCTTGTTTGTTTTGTTCATTAGTGTCCTGCATTAGGTGAGATCACATGGTCTTTCACTGCCTGGCTTATTTTACAAACTTGACCTTTTAAATTATATTTCTTTGCTATTTTGTCTAAATCCAATGTTTACATGTAAAATAAACATAGGAAACATTTTATGCTGACTACATTGCTGTTTTCTTTCACAAAATAACACACTCAATCACAAACGATAAACCAATTCAACTGAAAAAAAATTTAACTTCAAATAAACAATTCTGAGTCAACAGTTTTGAAACTACATTCCTATTTTTTAAAATTTTATTGTTGTTGTATTACATCGATCCCCATTTTGCTCCCCTCTGTCCCCCTCCCCACCCACCCATTCCCCACAAAGTCAATCCCACCTGTTGTCCATGTCCATGGTTCCTTTATACTAGGTTCTTGTCTAAGCTGCTCTGCTTTCTTGCCTCTGCCTCCCCCCTCCCAACAACCCCCTTTCCCCCTAACCACTGAAGGCCTATTCATTGTATTCATATATTTGGTTCTGTTTTGCTTGTTGTTAGTTTTGCTCATTATTGTCCCATACTGGGTGAGATCATATGATATTTGTCCTTCACTGACTGGCTTATTTCACTAAGCATAATACTCTCCAATTCCATCCATGTTGTTGCAAAGGGTACAAGTTCCTTCTTTCTGCTATATAGAATTCCATTGTGTAAATGTACCAAAGTTTTTTGATCCAATCATCCACTGATGGGCACTTAGGCTATTTCCAGCACTTGGCTATTGTAAATAGTGCCACTATGAACATAGGTGTACATAGGTTCTTATGAATTGGTGTTTCAGGATTCTTTGGGCATAGTCCAAGTAGTGGAATTGCTGGATCAAAAGGCAGTTCCATTTTTAGTTTTTTAAGGAAACCCCATACTGTTTTCCACAGTGGCTGCACCAGCCTACATTCCCACCAACAGTGTATGAGGGTTCCCTTTGCCCCGCATCCTCGCCAACACTTGTTTATTGTTTTGCTGATGATTGCCATTCTGACAGGTGTGAGGTGGTATCTTATTGTGGTTTTAATTTGCATCTCTCTGATGACTAGTGATGGTGAGCATTCTTTCATATGCCTTTGGGCCCTTTGTCTATCTTCATCAGTGAGTTGTCTGTTCAGGTCCTTTGCCCATTTTTTAATTGGGCTGTCTGTCTCCCTAGTGTTGAGTGACATTACTTCTTTATATATTTTGGAGATCAGACCCTTGTCTAAGGTATCATTGGTGATTATGTTTTCCCATACAGTTGGTTCCCTTTGAATTTTGCTGATATTTTCTTTAGCTGAACAGAAACTTTTCAATTTGATATTTGTCAATTCGTTCTTTGATTTCCTTTGCCCTTGGTGAAGTATCAGTAAACATATTTTTGCGTAGGATATCCAAAAGTTTACTGCCTATATTTTTCTCCAGGACCTTTATGGTGGCACTGCTTATGTTTAAATCCTTTATCCATCTTGAGTTTATTTTGGTGTATGGTGTAAGTTGGTGGTCTAGTTTTATCTTTTTGCATGTTG
>PVIW01011010.1:0-40319 GCA_004026585.1 Noctilio leporinus | reverse complement strand
TCAGTGGTCAGGGGAAAAGGGGTTGGGGGGAGGGGGAGGGGGGAGGCAGAGGCAAGAAAGGGGAGCAACTTAGACAAGAACCTAGTATAAAGGAATCATGGACATGGACAACAGGGGGGATTGACTTTGGGGGGAATGGGTGGGTGGGGTGGGGGATAGAGGGGAGCAAAAAGGGGATGGATGTAATACAACAACAATAAAATTAAAAAAAAGAAAGAAAGAAAGAAGAAAGCTTTACCCTTTGCAACAGCATGGATGGATTCAGAGAACATGATGCTAACTGAAACAATCCAGTCAGAGCAAGACAAATACTATATAATCTCATTTGTGTATGTGCAATTTAATGAACAAACTGAACTAACAAGCAAAATAGAGACAAACTCATATATATATAGAGCAGGCTGAGAGCTTCTGCCAGGAAGTTAGGGGGTGGAGGAATCAAGCAATAAAAGAAAAAAGACTCATGGACATGAACAGCAGTGTGGTGATGGCAGAGTCAGGGTGTGGGTGGAAGTAGAAGAAGGTATAAGGGGAATAAATGGTAATGAAAAAATACAATAAAATGAATTGTAAAAGAAATGTTTTAGAATGATGAAACTTTTTTCCTATTAATTACAGCAATTTATTTTTACTAGATTTTTCCCCCCTCTCAATTGTGTACTTCCCACTCTTAATATTAGTAAAAGCTGAGAATACTGAAAGGAGCTTAACACATTTGGCTGCTAGTTACTGGGAATGTAAAAATCTACTATGCCTTTTCAAGTATTCTTCATTGGGTATTCATTTATTTTTATTATTAGCATTTATATCTTTTAAAAGAATCTTTACATGTTACTTAAATGTTCAAAGCAAATGCTCCCTCACTGCCAACCTGAAGAGCTTTATTTAAAGACATGAGTAACATGATGAGTCCTGCGTGTGCTGAATGGAACCAATCCAAATAGTTGACATTTGGCTACTGTTCAAAGAAATTTTGAATACTATATTTCGCTTTCCAAAACAAGTGAAATGGGTCAGTAATTCTTTTCCAAACAATGCTCTCTGGAGTCTTAATTCATTCCTTGTCAAAATTTTTCATTTATCTTTATTTTCTTACAGTAAAATTTGAGGCTTTTGTATGTGGATGAATTGGAGACTGAAAGATGCTACAAGTGGGAAGCACAAAGACTAGGTGCCAAAAGTGTTTGACAAAAATTCTTATAAATCCATCACCTCAGATCATATTAATTCCCTATGAATTTACATTTTCAAAACCCAAGTCTTTGTACTGACCAGAAAATAACTAGAAAACCTTTATAGTATTCTTTTTTTTTCAATGTATGGTTGCCTTTCACCTGCCTCCAGCCACAGACCTGGCTGGAAACCTGGCTTGCAACCTGGTTATGTGCCCTGGCTGGGGAATCAATCCAGCGACTTCTGGGTTCGCAGGCCGGCACCTTATCCACTATGCTACCAGCCAGGGCATATATAGTATTCTTTTTAATTTTGAATTTCCTACCTTATCATAGTTCCTTGAATTTGTTTCTTCCTTTTAAATTACATATCAAGGCCCTGGCTGGTGGCACAGTGGATAAGGTGCCGACCTGCAAACCTAAAGGTCTCTAGTTTGATTCCCACTCAGGACACATAACCATATTGCAAGCCAGGTCTCCAGCCAGGTCCGTAGCTGGAGTCAGGTGAAAGGCAATCATACATTGAAGTTTCTCTTCCTCTCTGCCTCTCAGCCTTCCCTCTCTCTAAAAAATAATAAATAAAATATTTTTTAAATTATAAATGAATAAATTACATATCAGAACAAAAGAAATGTTTACACATTAACAGATACCTATTTACCTTAAAGTGGCACAGGCTGGGATGAAATGCCTAAATCTTCATTGTCACAATCATTTTTTATATTTTCATAATTTTTTATTTAGGCTCAAAAGTTAGCTTTTGAATACACATGTTGGAACCCAATTTTACTTGCTTTCTAAATTAACATTTCTTTAAAATCTGATTTAAGGAATAATATTAAGCACTGGAATGTTTTATTAGAAATAGATAGAAGTCCAAGTAGATCTTTCTAAGTTAATTTGCTTTATATTAGGCACATAATCTCAGAAAATTGATCATGGATGTCTTTGCAATTAGAGTTTGATTTATTTTAAAGTTACTAAAAGTTGTAACCTTTTAATAACTAAATACCAGGTCATATTAAAAGAGTAGAACATTCCCATGATTCTTTTAAGAGACCATTTAACCTCCCACAGGCCAGTATTTTTTTTTTTTTTTTAATTTACACCTAAGTGATTCAGGATTAAATACAGGTTTTTAATGTTGTGAAGAACATCATGTCTATACTCTAAAGTAAACTGTGTTTATTTAAAGTACAGCAAGTGTCAGTATAAATGGGCCTAGTAGATTTGATAAGCATAGGGTAATTCTTTTCCTGGTGAGAGATGACAATCACTAAAATTTTTCCTAAAATTTTTATGTGCTGATGAATTAGCTGATTTGCATTGGTAAGCCATGTCTGGTCTGGTTATTTCAGTTAATAGTCAATGCAGATCACTGTACAATCAATTCAGCAGCAGAGATGTATATTAATCATAAAAATAATTCCTAGACTATAGTGAAATGCAGTGCTCACAAATAGATAGTGTCTTATGCCAATGAGTCTTTTCATAGGACTGTTTCTCATGTTTGGTCTTCCTTTTGTTGGTACACTGTAATTCCAGTCCAAGTCTTAAACCATCATAAACACCATTGTACTTATGACATCACACTTAGATGACAACTGATTTAAACTTTAGGATAGATGATTTAGTTTTTAAAAAGCTATCCCAAGTCACAGCTTAAAAAATGATATCTTTAAAATGACTTGACAGATTTTTTTCCTTTTCTGTTAAAATGGTTAAGAGTTTAACCATCTGCTAAGAATGCATACATACATGTGCAAACATACCTGATCTATATGATTATTTGTAAGTTCCACAAATTTTTACAAACCATAAATTTTAAATATGGGATTGGATATTTTCTAAATATATTTTTCTGAAGTCTGTAGACTTTCTGATGCTAGTGTTTTTTATGGTGCTCTTTCTGCAATGCCTGATCAATACTGATTACAGTGAAATGAAAAACATTTATTTTCATTTATGGAAGTTATCAAATGTCTTTCTTCCTCTGTTGATAGTCCTTGTCCGAATCTTTGCCTTCTAATATATACTTTGTCAGGTGACCTTCAAGCCCACAGATACAATATCATTAAAAACAGCTGGATTGTACTCCCTGTAAAGTTTGAGACTAGACAGAGGATTATAAAGCATGAAGACATCTATAGCTAGAAAGACATCTGTGACTTAAAAGCACTCATTGCTCAATGAATTTGAAGTAAATTACTATATTAAGTGAAAATGAGAGTCTATTTGATTCTTCTTGCACAAAATATTGTGAGAGGAAGTATTTCATGGAAAACCATGGTTATCATAGGATATTTTTCAAAATTTAAGTTCAGTTGAACACCACCTGAGAAGATGAAATTCCTCTGGAGAAAATTGAGACACTCTGAAGTTGATTTAACCTAAAGCTGTGTTTTACATAGGTTTTTTCACTAAACCTGAGATTAACAAGAGGGCATAGATTGACTTTTCCATAAGATGTCTTGTTCACTGTATTCTATGCAATAACTAGTTTGCCATGTTCTGGAAAAGAACCTTATATTTAACAAAGCTTTATGGAGTGTCCAAGTCATGCTAGCCACAGCAGAACAAGATCCAACAATGAAGCATGACTCTTGGCGGGCTCTCAGCTACCTTGCCTGATCTTGCTTCGCATAACTTCTTCTTATGGGTTTATTAACCTGGCTTTTGTTCAGGCCTTGAGGGATAGTAGTTTATGACAACAGTTAGTTAATAAAATATGCATTTTGTTTTCTTTGTATAATGTATCAAGCTTAAATGTTGTAATTTCTTTCCCCTCATACTTGCACAGGAACAATGAGAACAATATAAAGAAGAAATAAAACCTTATTTTATAGTCTCAAATCCTAGTGTGAGCAATGAGGGAGTTGGGTACTTAAGTCTGAAAGCTTTGTCCTCAGGAAGGTATACTTACTTACCTGGCTCTTAGTTCCCTTTGAAAAGGGATTATCTTACTGGTCTGCTTCCTGATCTAACCAACCACTGACTCAGTAAGTAGCAAACACAAGAAGAAAAATATTTAAGCCAAATGGGCTGTTTTAAATGTAGCTAAAGAATTTTTTTTTTCCCAAAATAGATTTGGCTTTTTTGTATTCACCTGCCAAATCACTGGTCATTTCTTTAATATGAAGATTTCAATTGGACAAGTGAACTAAGACTCTTTTTAGACATGCCCATTGATCTGAATATTTTTTCACTGATTTAATGAATTAACTTCTCTTAAAATGCAGTCTTCCAATGCTAAATAAAAAGGCAACCTTCTCAATCATTTACTCCCTACAGACAGGCTTATTTTCCTCACCATTTCAGAATCAGGACCATATGAAATTCTCACTCTGCAGTGCATCATGTTTTTCTACCATCTCCTCATGTGTTCTGCTAAATAAGTTTGCTATGGCTCCAATTTCACTACATCCATAGGACTTTACTTCCTCGTGTGTTCTGCACTGTTCCATTGTGAGCCATACCCAACAGAATCTCACTTGTAGGAATCTTTCAGGCCCTAGATTAAAGAGATTTTCATTGCTTCTGTGTAGTGTCCTGGAGTGATATCAACCTGAAAACAATTTCTATTACTTGCAAGGAGGTAAAAATTTGATCCCACAATCTAAATAAGGGAAGGCCTCCTTAACAAATTCTCAAGAGTAATTTAACCCAGGGCACTAGGTCTCATGTCTCACCTCCATTTGCCAGTGAAAGAAATTGTTTTTTTTTTGTTTTGGTTTCTTTTTATGTCTACAATTTCATTGACTGTCTAGCCCTTTGGAAGTCGGAACTTTATGTTGCAATCTCAGTTCCAACTCTCTGCTCTGCGTGAAGACCTAGGACACTGTGCAATCCTTTTGAGGCTATTGCCATCCTGTTGAGGCTATTGGTGATCAGTCAGAAATGACAAGTCCTCAATAATGGCCTTTGAGTCAGCTTCCATTTACTACTCTGGTTAGGAATTCTTTTTCATTTTAAAACTGGGAAATTTTAATTTATTGCAATCCCAGGTCTATATATATATATTTAAATTGTTATGATTCATGCAACATTTCCAGATGTTCTCTATTAGTAAGATTATCAGAATATGTAGCCTTCCATATTCCCAGACATGGAGGTTCATAGTTTCTTAGAATATATTTTTAAATGCTCAAGGTAATATCTTAAGCCTACAAAACTACAGAATATTTTGCAATATTCTGTATGCAATAGTTGCTATTCTGTATGATATAGTTGCTATTCTGATGATAGTAGTTGCTATTATCACTTCTCCCATGTAGCTTGATATTAATTTATGTGCATGACTTGAGTCTTTTCACTTAGATTATAATTCCTTCAAGTTGCAAACTGCATCTTCCTTTTCTTGTGTATGTCCCATTGTGCCTAGGACAGTGCTAAGTAATGATAGTTGTTCAATAACACTTATTATTTGATTTAAGCAATCATAATTCTCTCTCATATGGGTTGAGAAAACCATTGTAGCCATAACTCTTGTTATCCTTTCTTTTCATTTAAGCACTTTTATTTCTTTTCAGTGGAAGGTATTGAATACCTATAATTCAATAATCCCTCATCCTATTGAGGACAGTCTTGTGCAAGCAACTAGTATGGATACAGAAGACACAGTCATATAACCCTGGACATTTCAATGTTCTAAATGTTGGTTTTTAGTCCAGTTCAGTTATTTTAATGGCTGTGATCTCATTTTTAAAAAAAGATATTTGAAAGATAAAGGTAAAGATAGTCATTTTTAGAGATTAGAGAAAGGCTATTTGAGAATAACTGGTGCAAAGACCTTATTTTATGTACTAGTTAACCTATAAGAGCTTAGAAATTCTGAAACACATGTGATGCACACCATCAAATAGGGAGTTTCTTAAATTATATTTGTATGCTAATTACTCATTTTAGGCTGTGGTTTTTTGAAGCAATAAATGATCCTAAACCCTTTGTCTCAATGAGAAGGAAGGAAAAAAGCCTTCAAAGTTGGGGACTGTTAGTCACCAATATAGAAATTGCCACTTTTCTAAACTTGAGTAGAAATGAATTCAATAAAAAGAGACATAATGATGGATTTATAAAAATAATGTTCCTTCACCTAATGGGTTTCCTATTCTAATGTTCCTTTACTATAATCCTTTAAAATTATGCAAAAAATTAGTATTTAAGTGATAGCAAAGAATTCATGAAAAGATTAATAGTTCTGGTTTACCAATTCGCTTACTAGGTCACTTAATTATTTAGTTCATTAATTCTGTAAATGTCAGACTTACCATGAACTCTAGTGATTTGCATAAGTAAGGTTATAGTTCTACTGGTAATCACAGTCTAACAACTTCAAATAGGAATTTGGCATCATTTATACATTTCAAATGAAATAAAGTCATTTTTTTCTTTCAAACCAACAAGGGAAATCCAAAAGCTGAAAAATTGTAACAATGTAATCTAGCTACTCAGCCTCCAACTTTGTCCATTAAAAAGATGATGATGAGCAACTATAATGAAAAAAAAAAAAAAAAGAATTCTCCAAAGAACACAACATAAATAGCTTCTAGATTAAGTAATATGAAGGACTCTAGTTTTGAGATACATGATTTACTTTTAAAAAAATATTCCTATCAATGAAAGAACTATGAAGCCTTCTAGGAACACATATTTTATTTTATTTATTAAAAATGGTTACTTGCTGGGAAAGCTTCAGGAAAGGCAACATCTCATTATCATAAGGATCCTAGAGCAGAGCTGGCAGTTCATATATAATGAATATCATTTATACCATGCTAATGTATTCACATCACTCACAGTCACTATTTACACTTAATACAAGGGTATCCATACAATATAAAATTGGCACATTTATTAGATTTAACAATTGAATTAGTATAAACAGCCATCGCTTATTACTTAAACTTTTGCCAAAAGTCACTTACAAAATGCATAGAATAAATTTTTCTCTGTATTTTTTGTCTCTGTGCAGTTTAACATTATTTTATCTAGTGTGAGTAGAGACACTATGCTGTTTATTAAATAAAATGAAATGCTTGAAACCTTTGGGCTCTGTAAGGGCACTTAAAATGTATAAGCAATTTCTTAGAGGGATTTTTTCCCCCCTAAATCCCCTTGGGAAAAGTGCAATCCATTATTTTAGGCATGTTTCTCAGCAATCCATAGACTATTGGTTCCTCATGACGGCATTTATCTAGATTCCTTCACATTTGCTAAGAGGGTGTTGATAAGACTAAGAGACAAATATTGAAATGAAAAAGAAAAACTATTATTTTATATTATAGACTGAGAAAAAATATTATAAAGTTCTGCTTTTTCTAGAGATACATGAGAATGGATCAGAGACTTCAAATACACATTCTTAGCTTAGTGTGAAGATAATGAAACCATGAAGACTGACACAAGATGAAAACTTGCTTTCAGAGTTGTACTTTGCTTAATAAAAGAGGCAATAACCCAGTTACACCTGCACTTGTTGACATAAAAAATATGTACACCTGATTTTTATTGATGGAACACTTGAAATTTCATGTTCCAGTACAAATTTTTGAGAAAAACTCCATGTTTAGGTCATTCAATTTTGGGATTGATTTGCAAAAATAAAGACTGAAACTTATGGTATCAGTTAGGAAGCTATTATCTATAAGAATCAAAAGTCCCCAACTCAAATTATTTTAAATAATGGAAATGTGGTATCTTGCTTGTAAATCAAGAGTTTAGAAAGGTTTCAAGATTTTTCAAGGTAGCAGTTTTAAAATATCATAAAGTCCTTAGTCTTTTCCATCTCTTCTTGGTTCTGACATCTTCATTGTAATGGCTTTTCACATATGGACATAAAATAATCAAAGCAGTTCTGGCAACACATTCAGACATGGCATCTCCAGCAGAGAGAAAAGAAATATCCCTTCTTAATCTCCTTTATAGAAATAAAAAGCCCCTTTCCACAGATGCCACATGGGCATCCTAGGAAAATGGTTACCCTCTAACTGCCCCACTCCCCATCTCCAGTTACACATATAAGGAATGGGATCCCCTGGATTGGTCTAGATTCTAGAACAATCAGAATTTAATTATGGTCACTTTTTCCTGTGTGAAGCTTTGATTTGCCAGCAAGAAGAAGAGGGGGAATTGACATTGGAAAGAAACTCTAATGATTCTTACAACCAGATTTCCAAACAACATTGTGGGAACCCTGGACTTGCAGGCCAAGGATCCTGATCATTTGCCATGTAACCATCTAAGAAAAAGTTAAACTTGATAAACTACTCTCAGGTGAGTGTAGTTTCAAAAAGTTTGGGCCATTTCATCTCCAAAAAGAACAATAACAATGAAGCTTTCATAATTGTGTCAGCATGGGATTGTGAAAGGCATGCTGACCTTCGCAAAAGAAGGCACCTTTCTTTGAATCACAATTCCAGCATTTATTAATGAATTCATAGGCTAAAGCAAGTGTTTCTCGGAGCATCAGTCTTCTTATCTGTAAAAAGTGGTTCACAATACCCGCCTTACAAGGTTGTGAGGATTCAGTGTATACTAAAGTATTTTGTAAACTGTAAAGCTCACTAATGCATAATTGAAAGGTATGATTAGCTAATAAATCAATCAGTTTTACCTCTGCATGTCACACTTCTCCAGCTGTTTTGTCATGTTTTCCCACTGTCTCACCAAAGTAGTTTCCTGCTCTTTTATTACCACCTCATGTTTAACATGGCAAAGATCAAAATTTTAATTTTTTACCATAATGCAATCTTCCCTTTTCAACTCTACAGTCCCTGTAGGGAATAATACTCCAGTGCTAATGACCCAGGTCTAAGACTGAGCCTGTATTAGAACCTACTCTTTCAATCTCTCCCTTCACATCTATGAATTCATTAAATCTTGCCACTTGCTGCAACTTCTCTATTTCAAGTTCTGCCCCTTCACAGAAAATGAATATCTAGTTCAGAGTCATATCGTTTAACATGTAAACCTTCTACAACCTTTTTTTAAATCAGTTTTGCTTCTTTAACATTATGCAAAATCTCCTCAGATAAGATAAAAACAAAAAGTGGGAATTCCTGTAACATGACATCTTTTCCTCCATGCTCCACAAACCTGGCTGTTTTGTTTGCAACAATCTCAAATACTACTAAATGTATACATCGGATGTCCTCACTAGACATTTGTAAGTAGAGACATTCTGTGAATCTGGGACAGGGAGTTGTTTGAGAACTTTCTTCTCCTCTTTCTTTTGCATTGCTGAGGGTGGGCAAAGGAACTAATCAATGTCTAGGCAAATGTAAGACTTCCAGAACATATCAGAACATTTTCCTCATTCTTTTGGCTTCAAGTATTTGAGTACTTACTAGCCTATGAACTCCAGGATAAGCAGGCTGTACATCTTAGTTCCAGGATTAAGATGGGGCGGGGCGGGGGGGGGGGGCCGGGGGGGAGAAAGAAAAAGAGACTAAGATAACATTTGCTTTCAGGAAATGGTGAACATGAGTTAAGATGATAAAGACACATTTGATCCTTAGTTTGAATAAGGTGGAGACCTTTTGGAGATGGTGAGATGGGTCTGAATTCATAATGGAATGCCTTTGGTGAGCATAATTTCAGTGAAAGGTAATGAGTGCTAAAGGAAAGTTTGACCATAGCACCAAAGTTTGTGAAAAATCTAGAGGTAGGATATCTGGAAAATGAACAGATGTAACACATCATCTTCTAAGTGGTTAGGATATGTGAAAAATGTAAGCTATAAAAAGGACCATAGGAACATGACAATGGTTCACAATGTTACATGCAGAGTAAAACAGTGATAAGACAAACTCAGATTTCAGAAGCTGAGGGGGAAAATGTAGAAATAATGGGACAACGTATATTAGTAGTCTACTATGTTCTTTAAGTACATCACCTAATTAGATCTTTGTAGCAATTCTATCAGTGAGGTATTATTATTTTAGTTCTTACAGATAAGAAAAGCAGAGAAGCTTGCTCATAGTTACTCTAAGCAAAGTGACTCCAAGCACTTGCAAAATTCTGCTCCTCCTATCAATTACATCATGTGATCATCTTCACAATAACCTTGTGGGACAAGAAACACCAAGGAGGGTTTACAGTGAAATGAACCAAACCTCAGAGTTAAGTTCCTTGCCCAAGGCCACACAAGATTTTTTTTTTTTTTTTTTTCCTTTGAAGCTGGAGTTTAAATTGATCTCAGCTTGGTTTCTAAGCTCACTAAATTATACCAAGGAATATAACAAGAAAAAAATATAGCTTAACTTTAGCCCTAATATAGGGCTTACCATATTAGTTATAATTTCATAGGCATTAGAGAAGAAGTTTCTAAAACAATAGAAGTGAAATAAGAGATGCTTTTTGTCTTGGGTCAGAATGGGATGCTATGGTTACTTTATACCATTTTTCTGCATTAGCCTAGTATCCATAGTGACACTCCCACAGTTGGATGATATCTCAGTGAGAAAACCAGAAGATATAGTGCTTCCAAGAGCTCAAGGAGTTAAGACGGAAAACTTTTAAAAAATTCTTTCTTCACTCAAAGGGCCCTTAGCAATAGCCATTCACCTCTCCATACAGTCTTAACAACTGCTTTCAGTCAAAAATAGTAAAAAAAAAAAAAAAAAATCTCTGCTGTACAGAGGCTTTCTGAACATCCCGATGGAAATAGAAAGAGTGAGCAACGACAGGGCATAAAACTGTGAGAAGGTGTGATGCATTTATTCATTCAACAAATATTTCTAAGCACCCACTATGTGCTAGGGATAAAATGGCAAAAACTATAGAATAGGTTCCTGTTTTCATTTATAGCTAGGGTCAAATTCCAAACCCAGTACCTGTCTATATGATCTTTAGAATATGTTCTACTTCAGAGTTTTTATTTCATCCTCTATAAAATGGAAATAGCTATGAAACTTTCCTTATAAAGGTGTGATGATTAAACATTAAAATCAAATTAAATAACCTATTGCAGAATGTGTGATTAATAAACACACACACACACACACAGTACTCAGGACCTAGAACCATAGATGCTTAATAAAGACATAGTGTATAGGCAATAAAATATCAGACATTTCTTATAGCTATATTTTTTCTTAAGCATCTCCTCAAGAAAGGGAAACAAAAGAAAAAATAAACAAGTGGGACTATATCAAACTAAAAAGGTTTTACACAGCAAAGAAAATCAACAAAATGAAAAAAATTTTAAAATCCACCAAAAGGAAGGGAATCTTTGTTAACCATAGATCTGATAAGAGGATAATACCCAGAATTTATGAAGAACTTAAACAACTCAACCTCAAAAAAGTAATCAATCAAATTAAAAAATGGGCCAACAACCTAAAATAGACACTTTGCCGGAAAGGATAGACAGATGCCTAATAGATAAGTAAAAAGATGCATAACATCCCCCATCATCCAAGAAATGTAAATTAAAATCACAATGAGATCTCACCTTACATCTGTTGGAATGAATATCGTTAATGAATCACAAACAAGTATTGGTGGGGATGAGGATGCAGAGACTGTTGGTGGGAATGCAGACCAGCTCAGGCACTGTGGAAAGCAGAATTGTGTTACCTCAACAAATCAAAACTGGAACTGCCTTATGACCCAGCAAATCTATTTCTGGGAATATATCTGAAGGAAACCAAAACATTAATTAGAATATGTGCATCCCTGTATTCATTACAGAATTATTGATAATAGCCAAGATCTGAAGGCAGCCAAACTGAATAATAAAGAGTGGTACATTTACACAATGAAATACTACTTAGTTGTAAAAAAGAAGAAAAACTTACGCTTTGTGATTTCATGGATGGACCTGGAAAGTATTATGCTAAGTGAAATAAGCTATTCTGAGAAAGGTAAGTACTATATGATTTCACTTACATGTAAAATCTAATGAACAAAATAAATTAGCAAGCAAAATAGAAACAGACTCATAGATACAGAATACAGAATGTTAGAGGTGAGGGGGATTGTGAAGCTAGGTGAAAAAGGTAAAGTAACCCTGGCTGGTGGAATAGTGGATGAGGTACCAGCCTGCAAACCAAAAGGTTGCTGGTTCGATTCCCCAGCCAGGGCACATAACCAGGTTGCAAACCAGGTCTCCAGCCAGGTCCCCAGCCAGGTCTGTGGCTGGAGGCAGGTGAAGGGTAACCATACATTGATGTTTTTCTCCCTCTCTGCCTCTCTCCCTTCCCCTCTCTCTAAAAATACTAAATAAAGTCTTAAAAAAAATAAAAAAAAAAGGTAAGGTGATTAAGCAAAAACAAAAAATCAAACAAAAAACTCGTAGACACAGACAACAGTATGGTGAGTTCCAGAGGGTACGGCAGGAGGTAGATGAGGATAAATGGGGATAAATGGTGATGGAAAGAAGGAAAGAGACCCAACTTCTTGGGGTAGTAAACACATAACACCTGAAACCTATATAATTGTATTAACCAATAGCACCCCAATAAATTCAGTAAATAGTTAAAAATAAATAAATATAACAATGCAGCAAGCTAAAAAATTTAAAGAGTGTAAAGAGAACATGTAAATACAAATATTTCTAAATGATCAAACAGATTTTAATTATGTTAAGTAAAGACTTCCATAAAGGGATGCCTGGTTAACACAGAAGCATGTATCATATTGAATATGTTTATCAAACTAGTGATTCGTCAACTTTGAAATATGAAATCGCTGAGCATCCCCTCAAGAACACTCCTACTCCATTTAACATTTTCACCTCCTATTTATCATCATTATGAAAGCTCTAGTAACTGACCACCTATTTAACCACAGGGCAAATTGTCTCTTTCACACTGAGTTCAGCTAAAAGGTATCTAAGAAGACTATGTCCACTTTGTGTCAAAGGATATCATTAACGTAGCTCACTATTTATTGATCAATGGATTGGATTATTAGCATGATGCTTGCTTATTGAAGGTGACTCTCAAAAGCATTTCTCCAGACTAAAAATGAAGTGCTTACAGCATATACCCCTTATCATTAGGTTTTTTTCTCTGCTCTTCTAAATTGCCTACATTCTACAGCATCCACCCAGTGCACACTGGATCTTTTATTTTCCAATGTATCATTGACAAAAGAAGTTTGCAAGGACTTTATAGAAATGTTTTCTTCTATAACAAGTGTATTTCTTAGATATTTATTCTCACCATTCCACTTACAGAGGCAAACATACTACATCAAAAAGAGCAAGAAAGTATGGTTTATATTATTTCTCACCCACTACTTGGGCAAATTCTTTAATTTCTTCTAGGGTTCACTTATTAGTTTTTGTGTTGTCAGTAGAAATCAGGCTCTTCTATAGCATTGCAAGGAAAGCATTCCAAGTACCCACATATGGGAGATTGTAGTGTGTCAAGATGGTTTATTTGGGTAGAAATCTGCCCCTGGAATTCCAATGTTCCATTCCCCACTGTCCTATCATTGAAAAAGTTCAACTGTGTCTTCATCAAGGCCAAACAAACAAAAAAAAAGCCAGTGTCCAGAGTTTCTGCTGCATGTTATAGCTCAGCACTTTGGAGCCATCACAGACTGCCTCAGGGCCTGGTAGCTGCTAGGTCTACATAGTTACATGATCCAGTAGGAGAGCACGCACAACTGTACAGCACCTCTTTGTTCCTCTGGGGTTATAACCAGGAGCGTTTTTCAAAATTACTGATCAACTCCCTAAGCATTTGTGGGCTTTCTGATATGTCCATGCATCTTCTAGTTAGACTGGCATGCACCAGTCTAACTAGCACTGGCATGTCCAAGCACCTTCCCCTACACCCCTCCCCACCTCAACAACCTGGTCCCAGAAGAGAGAAGGGAAGAGTATTAATTCTCTTGGCAGAGCAATGCTATGATCAGCTGGGGTATAGAGCTATAGCTCCCTGGTGAAGCAAACTGGCTTATGCTTCCCAGTTTATTAGGCTCAATGTCTATTCCCTTTGTAACCCTTCTTATTAATAATCAGCTAACTACTTATAGTAATATTTCAATTTTGAAGCTAGTCAAAGTCAAAACTGGCAAAGATTCTAAGTGCAAATCCTCCCATGTGCAAGTTAACAATTCTGTCCCAATTTATTCATTATTTATTAGTTTATTTATTCTTTGACAAATAAGTAACCAGCCTCAACTCTGTACCAGATCACTAGCTTGTTCCTCAGATTATACAGGTGAATAGTTTAAGTCAAACCCTGTCTTCAGGGGGTTTGACTCTGGAGTGCAGGAAGAAGCCAGAATAATAAGAAAGAAACTATTAGGCAGTGTAAGTGTGTCAAAATAAAAGCGTGTGAAAATCATTCTGTGGGCATGAGGAATGAAATAATTAACTCTGCCCAGGGGTGGTTTTCAAATAATTCATAAATGGGATATAGGAACTAAGGTGGGGCGGAGGGGGGTGGATATATAGGTAATGAACAAAGAAAGGAAAACACAAGAATATTCCAGGAATGTCAAGTAGTATGATTTCAATAAGGCAGAAGTTTAGACATGAGTCTAGGATTAAATAGTCATATAAAGTTTTTCATAAGTAGAGTAGAATAATTAGAAAGCTAACTCTGAAACCTATGTCCTATGTGCTGGGTGATGAGAAGAAAATTGGTTGCGGGAATATATAGGGTGCGCGCAATCAATTGGCAATAAGGTTGCATCTCCTTGGTTCATGTGCCTCTTATTAATTTTGAAAAACTATGTTTCTAAGGTTATGATTTAACATCATTATTTCAGATATAATGTATTAAATTCTGAAAGCAACTGATGTTAGAGCAACCACAGTTTCTGGACTGTGCGCAGGGCAAACTGCTAAGGAAACTGCGGACTTCAATAACATCCCTTTATGTACTGTTTACAATGTGAAGAAGGTGTATGATGCTAATCCTGATGTCGCCACACCAACAAGGAAAACACATAAGGTAAGCAAGGATCACAGAAGTCCAGATATTGTACACAGAATCCAGGAGATCATCAATGAAGATCCAGGACATTTACCTTGACATTTTTGTTTTAAGAGAGGCAGTGGTACTGTGGATGAAGCAAGTCACAAATAGACTTCATTTTCTCTTCCAGCAAGATGGTGCACCAGCCCATAATGCCAAAAAGGTGCAAGAATTTCTCAATGTCAATGTTCCTGAATTCTGGTCAAAGAAAATCTGGCTGCCTAGTTCACCAGATGCAAATCCTTTAGACTATTATGTATGTAGCATTTGTGAGAGAGAAGTTAACAAACAACCTCATTTCAATAAAGAGGCTGAGAACATTATGATGTTGAGAACATTATGATGTCCATGGATAAAGAAAAGTTAATGAAAACATGCTCAAGATTCCAAAGTTAAATCAAGTCTATTATTGCAGCAAATGGAAACGTTTTTGAAGAATTAAAAAAAATAAGAAGTTCTGGCAAGATGGCTGAGGAGCAAGTGGAGCTACACCAATCACCTCCCAGGTCGCATCTGAAATTACTTTTTTGCAGAAAAAAAATCAGCTGAAATAACCAACAGAACACCAGCTGGAAAGAAGTCCTATAAGCACAGACAGAACAGAAGAGGAACTTCATTACAACATGACTGATAGGAATCACAAAAACGTAAGAGGGCTGTGGGCCCCCACTAGAGGCAGTGGAGGAAGGGACAGAGCTGTGAGCTCCACCTGAGAAGGGTGGGTTCTGGTCCTCCAGCTGGGTGTCCCAGCTACAGCAACATGGTGGAGAGTAGAGCAGCATCCATCTGAGAGGGTGGAAAGCCATGGAGTTTGCTGTCCTGAGAGAGCACTGGAGACAGAAAATTACTAGGGTGATCACAGAGAAAATACATTGGCACCCACCGACCCTGGGCTCCAGCAGAAGGAGGGCAGAGAGGACTGGAGACACGTGGGGAGAGTTTGCAGTGGTGGCTTAGAGGAGAGAAGTGGGGAAGCAGCTGTGGGATCCTGGTGCTGACTCATCCCCCACACCTCAGATGGAATGCGCTGTGCCCAAGCGGCTTCTCTAGGAGGGTCCTCATAGCCCCGCCCACTGGAAGTAATCTGCCCTGCCCAGTGGTGCTGGAGTCTGGTACCTGATCACAATTATTTGATTTACATTGAAATATGCCATGCCTGAGCATAAATACAATAGTTGACACCTGAAGAGATGTCGCTTGCCCAGCAGTGCCTGGGGCTGGCAGCTGAGTACAAATTCTGACTTACAGTTGGGTCAGAGAGTCAGCCCTGCACAGCAGCAAGCAAGCCTGGTGGCTGATTGTGGATTTATTGGTTCACAACTGAGTTGGGTTGTCCTGCCCACTGGCCTCTGGGCCTGGCGGCTGATCACAAACTCTTTGGATTAAAATTGAATCTTTTAGTCTAGTCCAATGGTCCCTTAGCCTGGCAGCTGATCACAGACTCATTGGATTACAGTAGAATCTTCCAGTCGAGCCCAGTGTCACCTGAGCCTGGTAGCCAAACACAGATTCGTTGAACTAAAATTGGATTCTATTGCCTAGCCTAGTGGTGCCTGAGCTGGTGGCTGATCACAGATTCATTGGTTTACATCTGAATCTGTCCACCAGGCTGCACCTGAGCTGGTGGCTGATCCATTGGATTTCAATCGAACCTCTATGTCCAGCAGGGCCTGAGTTTGGTAGCTGATTTATTGATTTACAACTGAATCAGTCTGTCATCCCAAGCAGCATTTGAGCCTGGTGGTGGATCACAGATTGATAGGATTATAACTAAATGAATCCTTCTAGCCTAGAAGTCTCTTAGCCTGGCAACTAATCACAGTCTGACTGGATTACAACAAAACCTAAAAATGGAGAGAAAAAGAAAGTCAATCACCAAAAGGAAAGAAGGAATCCCCAGAAAGATCATTAAATGAAACAGAGGCATGCAAACTATCAGATATGGAATTTAAAGGAATGATGACAGAGAAGCTCAATGAGCTCAGTCAGCTCAAACAAAACTGCAAACAACTCCAGGGCAACTACAAAGAACTTCAGGGAAGCTACAAGGAACTTACTGAGAACTACACCAGCATTTAAAAGGACATAGAAATTATCAGTAAGAGCCAGGAGGAAATGAAGAGTACAATTTCAGAAGGAATCAACTGCAGGTTAGAGAAAGCAGAGGATCAGATCAGCAATCTGGAGGACAACACGGAAAAATATTCCAAGAAAGTGCAACAGAATGAAGAAAAGGCTGAACAAGAATGAAGGGATTTTAAGAGAGCTGCAGGATAACATGAAAGACAGTAATATCTGTATCATAGGGATACCAGAAGGAGAAAAGAAACAATAAATGGAAAACCTGTTCAAAAAGTAATGACAGGAAACTTCCCTAACATGATGAGTGAAAATATTACTCAAACTCAGAAAGCACAGAGGGTCCTGCTGAGGATGAATTCAAACAGACCCATTCCAAGACACATTATAATTAAAATGGAAAATTTCAAAGATACAGAGACAATCCTAAAAGCTCAAGAGAGAAACAGCAAATAAAATATAAGGAGGCTCTGATAAGATTATCAAATGATGACTCAACAGAAACAATACAAGCCAGAAGGAGATGGCAAAAAATACTCCAAGTAATGGGAAACAAAGGCCTGCAACCAAGAATACTCTACCCAGCAAGGCTCTCATTCAAAATAGAAGGAAGGAGAAATAAGGAGTTTCCCAGACAAAAGAAGACTAAAAGAATGCATCTCTACCAAACCAGCATTACAAGAAATGCTCAAGGGTCTGCTTTAAAAAAATGAAGAAACAGAGAGATACAAAAAGAAACACAAGTACAAAGGGGAAAAAAGGCAATGAATAACTAACAATCAATAATAACCTTAAATATAAATGGATTAAATGTGCCAATCAAAAGACATAGGGTAGCTAAATGGAAAAGAAAACATAAGCCACATGTATGCTGTCTTCAAGAGACCCACCTCAGAACTAAAGATTGACACAGATTGAAAGTGAAGGGATGGGAAAACATATATCAAGCAAATGGAACATGAAAAAAGGCTGGAGTAGCAATCCTTATTTCAGACAAAATAGATTTGACGATGAAGACCATAAAAAGAGATAAAGAAGGACATTTCATCATACTTAAGGGAATAATCCATCAGGAAGATATAACTCTCATAAACATATATGCACCCAACATAGGAGCTCCCAAATATATAAGGAAAATCTTGGAGGACTTCAAGAAGGACATTGGCAACAATATGTTCATAATAGGGGATTTTAATACCCCATTATCAACAAAGGATAGATCATCCAAACAAACAAATAAAAAAAAAAACACTGAGGATATTATGGCATTGAACGCCACTCTAGAGGAAATGGACCTAACAGAAAGGACCTAACCTTTCACTCCAAAGTCGCAAAATATACATTCTTTTCAAATGCACATGGAACATTCTTAAAAATAGACCACATGGTAGGTCACAAGACAAGCCTCCACAAATACAGGAAAATTGAAATCATACCAAGCATCCTCTCACATCACAATGGCTTGAAACTAGAAACCAATCTCAAGGGAAAAAACCAAAAATACTATAACTCATGGAGATGGAATAACACCATTTTAAATAATGAATAGGTTAACAATGAAATCAAACATGAAATCAAAAGTTTCTGGAAACAAATGACAATGAATATACAATAGTCCAAAACTTATAGGACACAGCAAAGGCAGTCCTCAGAGGGAAACTTATAGCAATACAGGCCTAGCTAAAAAGGATAGAAGAAGCTTATACAAACAACCTAACTATAAAGCTGCAAGAACTACAGGAACAACAACAATCAAAGCCCGGAGCAAATAGAATGAAGGAAATCATCAAGATCAGAGCAAAATTAAATAACTGAGAGACTCAAACTACAATTTGAAGAATCAACAAGTCCAGGAGATGGTTCTTTGAAAAAATAAACAAAATTGGCAAGCCTTTAACCAGACTCATCAAGAAAAAGAGAGGACCCAAATAAACAGAATCAGAAATGACAGAGGAGAAATCACAACTGATACTTCAGAGATACAAAGGATTGTAAGAAATTACTACAAATAACTATATGAAAAGAAATATGACAACCTGGGGGAAATGGACACATTTCTGGAAATGTATAATCTACCAAAACTGAATCCAGAAGAAGCAGAAAGCCTGAATAGACCAATAACAATTAGTGAAATTGAAGAAGTAATCAAAAACCTCCCAAAGAACAAGAGCCCCAGACCAGATGGCTACACAGGTGAATTCTATCAAACATTTAAAGAAGAATTAACTCCTATCCTTCTCAACCTATTCCAAAAAATCCAAGAAGAGGGAAGACTCCCAAACTCTTTCTATGAGGCCAGTATTATTCTAATCCCAAAACCAGGTCAAGATACAAGTAAGAAAGAAAGCTACAGGCCAATATCTCTGATGAATATAGATGCTAAGATTCTCAACAAAATATTGGCCAACTGGATCCAGCAATACATTTAAAAGACCATACACCATGACCAAGTGGGTTTCATCCCAGGGATGCAAGGATGGTACAACATTTGCAAATCAATAAATGTAATACACCATATCAACAAAATGAAAAACAAAAACCGTATGATCACATCAATAGATGCTGAAAAAGCATTTGATAAAGTACAGCAACCATTTATGGTGAAAACACTCAGCAAAATGAGAATACAGAGAGCATATGTCAACATCATAAAAGCCATCTATGAGAAACCTGAAGCCAACATCATACTGAACGGGCTTTTCCCCTAAGATCAGGAACGAGACAAGGCTGTCCACTTTCCTCACTTCTGTTCAACATCATTTTGGAAGTTCTAACCATAGTTATCAGAGAAGAAAAAGGAATCAGAGGTATGCAAACTGGGAAGAAGGAAGTAAAACTCATTATTTACAGATGACATGATAGTGTTTATACAAAACCCATTAGACTCCACTAAAAACTTATTTGACCTATAAGCAAATGTAGCAAAATAGCTGCATATAAAGTCAATATCCAGAAATCAAAAGCATTTTTGTATACCAATAATGAAACATCAGAGATAGAAGCTAGAAAATAAATCCCATTTACCATAGCAACAAGAAAAATAAAGTACTTAGGAATCAATTTAACCAAGGAAGTAAGAGACCTGTACTCAGAAAACTACAGAAGACTGAAGAAAAAAAAATAAGGAAGATGCAAATAAATGGGAGCATGTACCATGTTCATGGATGGGAAGAATTAACATCATTAAAATGCCCATACTACCCAAAGCAATCTACATATTCAATGCAATCCCAATTAAAATACCAATGACAGAATTCACAGAAATAGAAAAAATACTTCAAAAATTTATATGGAGCCAAAAACACTCACAAACAGCAATCTTGAGAAAGAAGAACAAGGTAGGAGGAATCACAATACCGGACATCAAACTCTACTACAAGGCTACTGTCATCAAAACAGTCTGGTACTGGCATAAGAATAGACATATAGATCAATGGAATAGAATAGAGACCACAGAAATAAACCCTGGAATTTACGGTCAATTAATATTCTACAAAGGGGGAAGGAACATAAAATGGAGTAAAAACAGTCTCTTCAACAAGTGGTGTTGGGAAAACTGGACAGCAATATGCAAAAAATAAAACTAGACCACCAACTTACACTATACACCAAAATAAACTCAAGATGGATAAAGGACTTAAACATAAGCAGTGCCACCATAAAGGTCCTGGAGAAAAATATAGGCAGTAAAATTTTAGATATCATATGCAGAGATATGTTTACTGATACTTGTCCAAGGGCAAAGGAAATAAAAGAACAAATAAACAAATGGGGCTATATCAAACTGAAAAGTTTCTGTTCAGCTAAAGAAAACACCAGCAAGATTAAAGGGAACCAACTGTATGGAAAAACATATTTGCCAATGATACCACAGACAAGGGTTTGATCTCTAAAATATATAAAGAACTTACATGACTCAACACCAGGGAGACAGACAGCCCAATTTAAAAATGGGCAAAGGACCTGAACAAACAACTCACTGAGGAAGACACACAAAGGGCCCAGAGGCATATGAAAGAATGCTCAACATCATTAGTCATCAGAGAGATGCAAATTAAAACCACAATGAGATATCACCTCACATCAGTCAGAATGGCAATCATCAACAAATCAACAAACAAGTGTTGGCAAGGATGCGAGGAAAAGGGAACCCTGATGCACTGTTGGTGGGAATGCAGGCTGATGCAACCACTATGGAAAACAGTATGGATTTTCCTGAAAAAACTAAAGATGTAACTTCCTTTTGATCCAGCATTTCCACTACTAGGAATATACCCAAAGAACCCTGAAACACCAATTCAAAAGAACCTATGTACCCCTATGTTCATAGCAGCGCTATTTACAATAGCCAAGTGCTGGAAACAGCCTAAGTGCCCATCAGTGGATGGTTGGCTCAAAAAACTTTGGTACATTTACACAATGGAATACTACACAGCAGAAAGAAAGAAGGAACACCTAACCTTTGCAACAACATGGATGTAACTAGAAAATATTATGCTTAGTGAAATAAGTCAGTCAATGAAAGGCAAATACCATATGATCTCACTCATTACAGGATAATAATGAACAAAACAAACAAGCAAAACAGAACCAGATTCATGAATACAATGAATAGACCTTCAGTTGGCAGGGGGGAGGGGAGAATGGGGTGGAGGATGCAAAGAATGGGAGCAGTTTAGTCAGTGAACTAGCATGGAAGAACCATGGACATGGACAACAAGTGGGATTGACTTTGGTGGGGATTGGGTAGGTGGGAAAGGGAACAGAGGGGAGTAAAATTGGGATGGATATAATACAACAATAAAGTTAAATTTAAAAAATGACTATGTTTATGTATTTGCATATAAGAATAAATTTATTTCAAAATATAACACTTTTGTGGTATATGTTTTATTTTACTAAAATTTTGCCAATTGATCGTGTGTACACCGTACACTTATTTTAAAGAAATAGTTAAGAAGTGATTTTATTAAATCAAGAGAAAGACCATATACAGCCTGAATTTAGGCATGGGCAATGGCAATAGCAAAATGACAGATCTGTAGAAGACTATTTCCAAGGAACAGGAGACAAAATTTGTTCTTGGGATAAAGGATAAGGACAGAAGGGCTGAAATATAACTCATTAATATTAATAGCAAACATCTATCATTCTGTGTTGGTAGCTATCTCATGTACACTGCCTCTTTAAAGATCAGCTAACATTTGACTCATGAGATAAAAGCTGAGAATTTGCACATTGAAATATATATTTTTATTATAGATTATTTTCTTTTTACATTAAAATTAGGGCATTATTTTAATTTTTTAAATTATTTTTGTGGATGAAATACATTATAAATTTTATATCAGTATACTAATGAAAGTATTACAAAAGATATAAAAGTGGGTTTTGTTTTGTTTTTAATTTAATTTTATTGTTATTGTATTACATTCATCCCCTTTTTACTCCCTTCTGTCCCCTTCCCCACCCACCCACTCCCCCACAAAGTCAATCCCACTTGTTGTGCATGTCCATGGTTCTTCCATACTAGGTTCTTGACTAAACTGCTCCCCTTCTTTGCCTCTTTCTCCCCCTTCCCCCCAACCATTGAAGGTCTATTCATTGTATTCATGTATCTGGTTCTGTTTTGCTTGCTGTTTGTTTTGTTCATTATTATCCTGTAATGGGTGAGATCATATGGTATGTCTTTCACTGACTGGTTTATTTCACTCAGCATAATACTTTCTATTGCAAAGGGTAGGAATTCCTTCTTTATTTCTGCTATGTAGTATTCCATTGTGTAAATGTTCCAAAGTTTTTTGATCCAATCATCCACTGATGGGCATTTAGGCTGTTTCCAGCACTTGACTATTGTAAATAGTGCTGCTATGAACATAGGGGTACATAGGTTCTTCTGAATTGGTGTTTCAGGGTTCTTAGGGTATATTCCTAGTAGTGGAATTGCTGGATCAAAAGGTAGTTCCATTTTTAGTTTTTTAAGGTTTTGGTTTTGATGGGGTTAAAATTCAGTAGATTAGAGAAAGAGAAGATAATTTCAGATATATTGGTAGCTTAAGAATGTAAAAGGCACTATGGTAAATAGAATCCTGAATTTCAGTTATACCATATGATCTTACCCATTACAGGACAATAATGAACAAAACAAAAAACAAGCAAAACAGAACCAGATACATGAATAAAATGAATAGACCTTCAGTGGGCAAAGGGGAGGGGGGAGGGGAAAGGAAGAGGCAAAGAAGGGGAGCAGTTTAGTCAAGGATATAATATGGAAGAACCATGGACATGGAAAGCAAGTGGGATTGACTTTGTCAGGGAGTGGGTGGGTGGGGAAGGGGACAGAGGGGAGTATAAAGGGAATGGATGTAATACAACAACAATAAAATTCAATTAAAAAATTGGTAAATTTAGTTCTCTATTCCTTTACCAACTATATTGCAGATCTTAAGGTGTGTGTGTGTGTGTATTTAAAACATATGGGCCATCTAGTTTGACTATTTAAATCAACCATGAATTCTTCCTTAATCTTAGCCCTTGACCCCTATTGTGTTGGTGGCAACTTCATTGCTTAATGGCCATTCTCCTTTTTCTTCTTTTGCTCAGCTTCAAAGCAACCTCCAAAAGTAATAATTGCATTCTTCAGTAATCATCACTTAACTATAGATAGGGTGACTATAAAATTTGTCATTCAGACCTGTGAACCCAAAGGTCACTGGTTTGTTTTCCAGCCAGGGCACATAACGAGGTTGCAAGCCAGGTCTCCAGCCAGCTCTGTAGCTGCAGGCAGGTGAAAGCCAACCATACATTGGTATCTCTCTCCCTCTTTGCCTCTCTCCCATCCCCTCTCTCTGGAAAAAATAATTAAAATCTTTTTAAAAAATTTAGTAAAAATATTTTTAAAAAGAAGGAAAAAATTTACCATTCAAATGGAAATTAAAAAAAAAAATAGAGATGCTATTAACAAATATTTTGGGATAATAAAAGAGGATTATCCTGAAAAATCAAATGTATATTTACCCTAACTATACACTTTGGAATGGTGGAAAATTTGTAGCTAACTACTCATCATGGAAGTGACCAGATATTCTTGCCTAGACCAAATGATAACTAAAACAAGTTCTTTTGAGTAAATTAACTTTTGAGTACAAGGGCCATCTTTGCATCTCCAGTGTTCTGCTTTCATATGAGAAATAGGATTTAGAGCCCAGTGAAGCTATTTGGATTCAACACTAATGAGCCAATCAATCTACCTTATATCAAGGTTACCACTCAGTGACCAAACAACCTCAAAATGCTATTAAATAGCCACCACCTTTGGAGTGGAAAACAATGTTTAATAGTCATGTAAGTTATTGTTGAGGAAATACCAAATTACTTTTACAAAAAGAGGCTATGAAGAAAAGAAACACAATAGTTAAAACCTTGGTCCTTCTTCACAGCCCAAAGCTGAAACCCCCTGGAGTAGCACTATTCAAACTTAATGTACATACAAATTATCTGAAGATTTTGTTAAAATGCAGGTTCTGTTTTGTAGTCTGGATGCAGCCTGAGATTCTGTTTTTAACAAGGTCTAAGGAATGCTAATGATGTTGGTCCCCAGACCACACTCTGAGTAGTAAAGGCCTTAGAATATTTCCAATCTACCATTGGTATCACTTTCTACTTTTAATTGTTTACTTTCCATCACTAGGCCAAGCACTCCTATGAGGCATTCAAATATTTCATTCACGTCCCCAGGGCTTACTTAACTGTGCACCTGGCATGGCTCTGTGCCTGACATATGGTAGCAGCTCAATATAATTTTATTGACTGAATGATAGAAAGCAGTTCAACCTGTGCCTTCTTATAGAAACATCAGCCAGTAAATCATTCATTTCCTTCTTTAAGAGAAACTAGTGGATGACACCTCCTTGTCTTGGTATATGACACACCATTTGTCAGCATATTCTTTTCCCTTTTAAAACCAATTTCTAATCTGATTAGTTGGATGGCTTCTATCTCAAGACTGCAGCTAGTAAACTCAGTGTAGCTTTAGCACTTGACCAGGAATGCTACCTAAAGTCAAACTAAAATATCAACTCAAGAAAGGGCTCTCTGTGGGCTTACCTATTCTAGATATTTCATATAAATTGAATTATATAATATGTGACCTTTTGTTTCTGAGTTATTTCACTTAAATAATGCTAACTGTATTTCTTGTTGATCATGTGAATTTTAGAAATTATGTGCAACTCTTGATAAGTGCTTGAGCAAACCTAAATCAACTTTTCTTGAATTAAACAGTAGTTTTAATTTTTGAAAATTCAAATGTATTAAAGCCATTCAGAGGCACTTGATACTAATTATTCAGCAGTTCTTATCATAGATTATGCACCTACATGAATGTTCCTTAGGACATTTGATAGTTATATGGGACATGAAACAATACTTCATTGTGTCTCATAAATTCCTTTGTCCCACTTACTTAATGCCACTTGGGCCTCCAATTATTTTTTTTCAGACAAAATCATAACATGTTTTTTTGCTTGCCTTGAGAACCACTGCTTACTTAGACTCAAAGATGAAGCACCTGTTTTTCCTCTTTAATACTCAGCCCTTTATTCATGTTCTTGAGTCTTATCCCTTTTTGTTTCTTTTAGGTACTTACTCATTAACTATTCTTTTTTAGATAATTTCAACTTTATATATATTGCCTCTGCCTTGGAATCTAACCTCCCTCTCCCTCTCCCTCTCTCGCTCCCCCTCCCCTCCCCCTCTCCCTCTCTCCTTTTTCCTCTCTCCCTCTCTCTCTCTCATTTATTTAACCATCAACTTCATGAATAGAATGTTATATTCTAATTTTAGCTTCCTATTCTCCTCCCACTTTGTGCCCTTCAAACTTGTGTCATTACACCAGCACAGCTGCTCTAGCAAAGGCTGTAATACATCCTTTCAAACTCCTTACCCTTAAAACTTACTTCAGTTATCTATGACACCTGATACTGTGCTCCTCTGGTTCCTCAGGCCTATCAACACGATAGCACTCTTTTTTGTCTTTTTCACCCATGGACATACTGCAAATGTTTAGTGGAATTTTCTGTCTTTGTCCATATGCTGAAGATTCCTGAAGTTCTATTTCTAGCTATATTTTTCTTTGCATTCCAGATTTCTCTGCTGAGTTCCCAACCTGCATATTCAACTGGCTGTGGTCACTGTCATGTGGATCTTGCAAAATTATAATATTAAAAATGAAATTACAAGTTAATAATCAACACATTCAAAAGTGTGCTCACTACCTTTCTTCGGATTCTCTCTTACTCATTATGTTTTTTGCAATACACAATCCAATTGTCACTTATAGTGGAAACCAAAGCCATTCTGAAATTTTCCCTTTGACACAAGCTTTCTTTGTATTCCCTCTCCCGATATTAAATATCACATACCACCTATGTTTCGTTCACCAGCCATCTCCACTATTATTGCTTTTCTTCACGATTTAGTCATCTTTCACTGGAGCTATTGCAGTACACTCCTGAGAAGAGGAATACCCTAACAGAAGGCAAACAAATTCAGAAAAAAAAATTAAAATAAAGTACATGTTGGATCTAATATTTTATTAGTCTCACTCTCTCCAAAATTTGCCAAGTTAGATTTTAAAAAATGACTGTGCTTTTCTTATTTTATCTAATTACTCCTATCTTATCAACTTACTCCTATCTATTTTATGAAACCTCTACCCTTTTCAGACTTCATTGTATGGTTAAACACACTGAATTTAAAACCAGGAGTCCAAGATCACTTTCATTAAATTATAGAAAAAGTTTTAGATGTCTTTTCAGGACCTCTTATTAGCCTTCTGAATTCCTTTAAACTTTTTTTTTTTTTTTTTGTAATCACTAATACATATTAAAAAGAAGCAAATTATAGAGACTATATACTTTTCCAATAAAATTCCTGAATGATTATCTTTCTCCTAGTCATGAATTTCTTTCTTTCTTTGAACACTTTGCAGCTCAGCTTTTTGTTCTTTGAACATTGTCCCTCATGAATGCAATACAAAGTTTTTCTTATTTAATGCTAAATGATCATAACCATAAAATTCTAAAATACTTTAGCAATTTTAAAATATGGTATCTGAGGGTCCCTGGCTGGTGGCACAGTGGATAAGGCACCAGTCTGCGAACCCAAAGGTCACTGGTTTGATTCCCAGCCAGGGCAACATAACCAGGTTGTAAGCCATGTCTCCAGCCAGGTCCATAGCTGGAGGCAGGTGAAAGGCTTGATGTGTCTCTGCCTCTTTGCCTCTCTTCCTTCCCTGTTTTCTAAAAAATAATAAATAAAGTCTTTAAAAAAAAAGAACTAGATCTTCTTTTACAAAATACATAAATAAAATAAAATATGGTATCTGAGATGGGAAGCTCTCTTGCCAAAGAACAGTATTATTTTCAAGAAGCAGTGTAGCATGGTAAGTAGGAGCATAGATTTATGTATAATATTTGCTACATTCAAATCCTGGTTCTGTTATTTACTTGTATTTACTGGTAAATGTGAGCAATTAATTTAATTTCTCTGAGACTCTTTTTTTTCGTATCTATAAAGTAGACTAATGATAGGTCCTGTCCTGTAGGATTCCTATTATTTGTTTAAATATAGTGCCTGGCATGTATGTATAATGAAACTAATAGAAACAAAAAAAAAAAAAGAAAGAAATAAAGAAAAGAAAAGAAAAGAAATAAAGTTTCAAATAGGGCAATAAAGCAATGTGTACTCTAATCCTGAAATAAATTAATAATTCTAGTTGGAAGCCTACATATTATTTTCTTACTTAGTAATCTGACTTGTATTTTAATTTACTATTCTGCTAATTGATTGTGACCAGATGAAAAATGATATTAACAATTTTATAATTTTAGGTACCTTTTCTCATGTGTCTCCATGGCTTTCTGGCTGTTACTTCTTTTTTTAAATTTTATTTATTGTTGTATTACAACAGTTTCAGTTTTCCCCCATTGTTTTCCCCTGCCCCTCCTCCCCGTCCCCGCTCCCGCAGTTAATCTCCACCTCGTTAGTCCTTCACACTAGTTTCTCTCTGTCTTTTGCTTCTTTAGGTCTCTTCTCTAGTGGCACCTTAGCACAGAGGCTTCTCCTCTATCTCACATTTCCCTCTGGTTTATTTTCCTTATTGTCTTTATCACCTCCTGACATTAACTACATTTAATATATATAATCTATTAGAAATATATCTTAGTCTATCTTTTATGAGTAAAAGTTTCCTTCCACTATAGAGTGTCTTCTCTTTTGTTCCCTAATATATCCCCTGACCTTGAAACAGTGGCTGGGCACATAGAAATTGCCCACTAAATATTTATTGAATTAACTTTGTCTGATTTGATCCTGAAAAAGCTCAGTAAATTTTGAAGGGCAAGTGTTGCTTCCCCCTTTAACATAAAAGAATAAAGAGCAAAAGTTCTTAATCTGGAGTTAATGGATGAAATTCATGGAACCATTGAGGTTGAATGAAGAACAAATTAAGTCTCATTTTCACTAACCTCTAACTAAAACTTAATATTTACTTCTTTAATGAATGTAACAAAAAGTAATTGTATTAAGGTACCTATCGCTTTGTTATCCACATATATGACAGATATTTTCATATCACATTATAGTTGGAGGTATTTCAAAATATTGTATAAATTTATTACTACCTCAAAATTATATTCATTATAACTTTATCTTGATACTGATTTCAATATGATAATAAAGGGGCACCTTTATTACTGCATTAGAAAAAATGATAGGATTCTTCAAATTTTTCTGTGTTATTTCATGAAATTAAAAACCTCATTCTGAGAAAGCATCCATGACTTTTACCAGCATATCAAATGGATCCACAGGCTGAAGAATAACTTTTTAAAAACCTTGGTATAGAAATTCAACAAAATGTAATCATTTGTTCATATAACTGATAAGTGGCAACCGTAGACCTAAAAACCTACACAGGTATTTTTGTGTAGCCTGCATGGTCAACTTCATGAGGGAAAAGAGTACACATAAATGGTGGTAGAAATGGCATGTTCTGGAGTTTTGCAGCATGGTGGCCCTGGCAGAGATATTTGATCCCATGTTTAGCATTCTTTCTTCAGACTTGCTGCATAAATCTTAAAATACTTATTCATCTGAAAGACTAGTTAACTTTTCCACATTTCTTCCTATCTAATTAGTATGTGAGTCAACAAGCATTGCCCATTCCAACCACTTGGATTAAGACATGCCCAAATGTGAGGATTAAAAATTATCAAGCTTCAGGTAAGGATCACTCATTGATTGGAAATTACAGCTCATGGTTATAATTTCTTAACTGTTTGGGTCACTGAAGATTTTATGGTCTGTGCTCTTGTTGATCTCCTGTATAAGTTCTCCTGAGTGTACTTACTTTCTGCTGATTTCTGTTCCTGTAATTGTTTCCCTTAGATATAACATTCTTTACTTAAGATTCTAAATTGTTTTGATGACGTTTATGTGCATAAAGAGTTGACATGCTTAAACATAGTTAAACAGTGTAGATTTCTATTTCAGCATATACAGTTTTCAAAGACATTAACATGTATATTTCATATAACAGTTGAATATATAATAACTAAAAGTATATAAAGTGAATTAATAATTAAAAACATAGATATGGAATATGAAATGAACATGTACATACACATATACACATATATTTATTTCAGTGGCAAATGAGAAAACTGAGACTTGGACCTGTGTTATTTAGTTCCAAGATACAATATCTACATTACCCTCCACCACAATTTGAGATAGTATAAGCATGAAGTCACAGTCATATACAAATAGGTGTGTGTGGCAGACAGGGGTATGGGAAAGTGAGAAGAAGTAAGCTTGAAAATCAGGATAAATTTTAAAGTGATTATCTTAAATATAATTATTAATGCATATTGTAGTAATATATTTAATTTACTCTTTGAAGAATGTTTTAGCATAGGAGAGCTTGACCTTTAGTGGAGAAATGACTAACAAATTTGCCTATAGCTTCTACCTGCAACTATCATTTGACTTTAAAGGGGGAAATTATTTCATATATAACTAATAAGAAAGAGACAAGTTAGAAGTGCCAAATGGACATTTGAGCCAACAAGGACAGGCAATGTTCCTGGCATATGGAACAAAAGGTGCTTTGTGCGGATGAGTTTCTCAAGGAGATGATAACTTGGCATAAATGAATTCCCATCTCCATTTGTAGCTTTGTGCTTGCACAACTCCTGGTCTCAGAGTCAGACTTTCCTTCTTGAATACACCTTTTTCCTACCTTACAGACCCATAAAACTCTGTAAGGGTCATTGAAATGGCTGGTTAGTCTATGACTACCTGTTACATGGTAACTATTTCTGCCTTGGTATCTTCCAAAAGCCATTTATTTTAACATGCCATTTCTTCAGCCATAAATCATTCTTACAGTCATGGCTCAGTTTCTGTTATTCCCTGTAAGAACCAGTCTCCTGACCCAGGGTGACTTTGGGCCAAAGAAACCCTTAACTAATTTGGAAAACCATTCTCTAAATATTTGGATTTTATTCTTACCCATTCCAACCATCTTCATCCTAAAATAAAAAGATGACTCAACATCCCTCATACATACATTCATCATTAACCCATTTTCATGGAGTATCCTCCATGTGGAAGCCATGGTGACACCTCAAATCCTTTTGAAGTCTCTTTCCTTAGAGCATTGAAAATTTAATTAAGTAGCTAGAACCCGTGTGCATAAAAGTTAGCTGGCAATATCACAAAATTATATAAAATAAACATAAAAGGAACAATAGCAAAACTATAGACCATATGAGTTAAAATAATCACTACATGTTTGAGTTAATTGAGAAATATTACCAAAGCAATTAAAACAATTTGCATCCAGAAATTCTATATCTTTGAAAGGTAGGAAAACCTGCTCAGTAATAAAAGACATTGAACTATACTTCATAATGATACAAATACAGAGAGTGGGTTTATAAGTTATTAGGAGATGTCTTTGTTAAACATAAAAAAGTATATGAATACAATCAGCTATTAAAGAAACCATTTAATTTAGGAAGAGGAAAGTAGTATTTAGAATCAGACTTTCTCTGAGTAGCCTTTCCTTGCCTGGGATCTCATTTCAGGAATAACTTCTGTGTGTTTTACTGTACCCAAAAACTTTCACTCTTTACACAGCATCAGTTTAAAAGATGAGAAAGTGTAGACTAAGACAATGTTTAATGTTAAAAATAGAAAGGTTAAGAAATCTCTTCCCAGTGCCTCAGGTTAGCTTGATTTTTTCTTATAGAGGAGAGTCAAAGAAGTATAGAAAGAGGGGAAAATGAGCTTTTAAGTAGGTGGTAGGGAAATAACTACACTGATAAAAATTATAAACAATACTGCATGGGCCCCTCACCAAGCAGGCTTTCTAAATACCCAGCGAGGCATGTTTACAGAAGAAGAAAGATCGAGTTGGCTAGCCCTTCTTAAACGTGCATACTCAGAAGTTTGGGACACACATATGCTTTTGTGTGTGTTTACTCAGAGGACATTTTCAGACGCCAATCTTTTTTTTAATCTCAGCCGTGTTTTCAAACTGAGGATGGTATGGGGTTTCTCATAGTAGACATAGATATATAGAGGTCCATTAGGAAGTTATCTGATATTTAAATGTAAAAAAAATGCAATTAAAATCCCACTACCCTTTTTATAGTTTGTTTTCTTTATTTTAAGCAGTCAGGAATTAAAAACAACTGAAATTATTTTTGTAAACTTTTCAAGAAGTTCAGTTTTGGACCAAGCCCAAACATACAGTTTGTAAGCCAAAAATGGACTATTTTCACAAAGAGTTGAGTGATGGAAAGCAGAAGCTGTCATGGACAGTATGTGAACACTCTCATTTTTTAAAATAAATGGCTGTGGATTGGAAATAGGCATTTATTTACCTTTTTAAAAACTCTGGCAAATTATTTCCCTTTGGAGGATGATCATCTGAGCCAGTTTGCCTGCATTCCAAATATTATGGCTCCTGTGACAGTACACAATTATTTTTTGACAAATTTCTCCTTGTTCTTTGGGCAGACTCTGGACATTTCTCAACCAAAAGTCAAGGCTGTTCAAATTCTAAATGTAGTGACTGTCTTGCAGATTTTGATTGACAGGATTTTGTACTGTGTAATTCACTTACTAATATAAATTGTATATACAGTATAGTTTATATACTTCTGTTTGTTCCCACTAAACTTTTGTAGTAAGGCATATGCTAAGGTAGACTAATTCACAAATTATTTCAACTGTTGTGGAAAACTATGAAGCAATGATTCTCAAACTGTGGTCTCCAACCAGCAGTTAGTGACTTCTTAAAACTGCAAATTATCAGTCCGCAGCCCAGGTTTATTGAATCAGAAACTCTGGGGCTGTAACCCACTAATTTGTTATTTAACAAGTTGTGATTCAGTTAAGTTAGCAATTAAAAAGCAATGCTGTAGAACCAGAAAGTAACAGGTATAACAGGAGTAAAAATAGAACTACTTACTACTCTAAAAAGAAGCCCAAACATAATTTTGTAAAAATTTTTTATACTGGAGTCATTTTAATGAATAAGGTTTCATAACATACTATCCCATGACATAACAAACTTAGCCTTTGTTCATTCATTAAACATAATGTAAGTATTTAAGAATTTTTAAATGCTCATCATATAAAATATTTAATGTAGGATGACTTTGATGTATTCCTATCAGTAGTTTTTCAGAGGATAGTTTGGATGCAGCAAGATTCAAGAAAATTTTCATTTTGCTTAACAAAGCTTTAGAAGATCCTTGTTAACTTTAGCATTGGAGAAATATTCCAAAAGTGAGAATTAATGGTAGTATCACAATGACTGAAAATTATAGGATTATTCTGTCATTTGAAATTCTCTTCACATAACTTAGAAAAAGGATCTAGAAATATTGTCACAAGATAATATCTATATTCTCACTGTAATAAATACATATAAGACCTTTACGGTTATTTTTAACAAATGTCATTTTATTATGCTGAAACTCTTGAAGCTTTCATTGATCTCTGCTGCAAAAAAAAAAAAAAAGCAAAAGAAAAGCAATATTACAGGATAGTGAGATTTAGCTGAGAAGTTGGGGAATGCATTATCTAAACCTAATCTTGCCACTGACAAATGTAGATATGAACAAGGAACTTACTCTCTGGACCTCAGTTATCTCATCTGTAAAATGAAGAAGTTGAGTTGGATTGCCAAATCCTGCTTCAATTAACTGGTGTGGTATAACAAAGTATGATAAACTCCAGGGCTTTAATTAGAAACTATTCATTATTTCTCATGAGTCTTCAGGTTATCTAAGTGGTTCTGTTAACCTAGCTGGGATTTGGCCAATCTCAGCTGGATTTACTGTGGTAAGACATGGAGTTGCTATGAACTGACTGTTGAAGGATGGCCTCTGTGTGCTTTCTCAACCTCCAAGAGGCAGCCTGAGCCTGTTCTTATGCCCTTTGCCAGGTTCGAAGAGAACAAGTAGTCTCTTGAGGCAGATATTCTGAATAGGCACAATGATATAGCTGCTAGCTGACACATTCTATTGGACAAATAACTCAAGTAAAGCAGATTCAAAAGTGGGACACTAGACTGCACCTTCACTCGAAGGCACTTCAAAGTCCCATTTTGAAAGGTATGCTACAAGGAGAAAAGTTGAGTTTTCTTGTAATCAATCTACCTTCTTACCTTTAAAATACTAAATATCAAGAAATACATTCACTATAATGCTGTAGAAAGCTGTTGTTCTGGTATACATAACTATTTAGGAAAGTGGAAGATGTAAAAAGGATATAACGTATTTGTGAAAACTGGAGTAAGCAATGTTTTAAGCAAGGCTCCTCTTTAATTATTGTCTGAATTTCACATAAAGTCTTGCTTCATCAACTGGATAAATATTTGACTGCTGTTCGGTAAATTGCATTAGTTTACTTTAACTGTATGCTCAGCCTTATTCAGGCATCCTATATTAGGCAATGTAGTGTGTAATGCATCTCTGCAGGTGACCAGAGCTATTCTCTGTATGAGGTAAATTAAAACTCATATTTTAAAAATTAAACATTCTTGCACTTCATGATTTCAATATTTAATTATAACCTGTGTCAAGGCTTAATCTTTGACGAAGTCAGGCATAAAATTAATCAAAAAGAGGTAAAAGCTTAGCAATTCTTCTACACAGTAAAAATAATGTGGTTTCCTTAGTCATACAATGATATTTATATCTATTTTTTGGAGAAAAGTCCAATATCCACTAAGTTAGTATACTAAGTTGTTACATATGTGGAGATAGTGACCTGTTCAGAAAAATCAGTCGTATGAACTGATGCTTATTAATTTTAACAAGGACCAAACCTCCCTTAAAAATAAAACATAGAGGCCCTGGCTAGTTGCACAGCGGATAAGGCACCAGCCTGAGAACCCAAAGGTCGCTGGTTCGATTCCCAGCCAAGGCACATAACCAGGTTGCAAGCCAGGTCTCCAGCCAGGTCCATAGCTGGAAGCAGGTGAAAGGCAAACATACATTGATGTCTCTCTCCCTCTCTGCCTCTCTCCCTTCCCCTCTCTCTGAAAAATAATAAATAAAACTTTTAGAAATTAATAAAATAAAAGATAGATTATTAACCTTTTTTACAAAGACAGAAGAAAGTAAAATGAATGCCTTTTCCTGGGTGTAACAAAATAAGATATATGCAAAAGCATATTTGTTTTAAATGTCATGTTTATTTTATTTATGTTTTCTATTTATTTTTCAAAACCTCATATCAAAAAACTTACACAAGTTTTCCTAGGAATATATGCTTACACAAATAATAGAAAACATTTGTTGCAAGCTCTTTTCTACAAGAATCTGCATGGATCTTTGGCTATGTGGTTCAATTGATTGGAACACCATCCTGTACACCAAAAGGTTGGCAGTTTGATTACCAATCAGGGCATATACCTAGGTTTCAGTCTTAATCCCAGGTAAGGTCACATACAGGAGGCAACCGATGGGTGTCTTGGGTTTGTCATATTGATTAGGCTTATATCAATCAGAAAAGGAATGTACTGCAAAGTGGAGGAAAATGTATTGAGGTTAGTTTGTAGAATTAGATAGCATTAAGCCACTGATTTCATAGGAAGATTTACAGGTTACTAAGTCATGGTGATAAAATAATCAAGTTAAGGAGGATGATCAGGCTTTGTCACCACAAAGAATGAGATGAATTAAACTGCCTCTAAAGTTTGTCATCATGGAACAGAAGATTTAGTTAATCCAATCATCAAAACAGGTTGTCCTGAGCCTGGACACCGTAGAACATCTTGGATCTGTAGTCTTCAGGCTTCTTCCACTAACATTGGTTGCAATCAGTGCAATCATTGAAAATATATATAAATATATGAAAACATCAAATATCCACAATATTTACAAAACTTAAATGAGACTATCCAATAAAATATTAAAACAGCAATTCTCAAGAAAATAATATACATGTCATTATGAAAATACAAATTTAAACAGTGAAATATAATTCCATACAAAACATGTATGAAACAGGCAATAGTTCAAAATGTGACAACACTGAATGTTGTGCAAGATGTGGAGAAATGAGAACTCCCAGATTTTTTTGGAGAGGAATTGGCAGTACCCAGTTTACAGATATGTAAATTCACAGATATGTAAATATGAAAATTTACATATCTTGCCCTGGCCAGTGGCTCAGTAGATAAGCACCAGCCTGCAAACCCAAAGGTCATTGGTTCAATTCCCCAGTCAGGGCACATAACTAGGTTGCAAGTCAAGTCTCCAGCTGGATCTGTGGCTGGAGGCAGGTGGGGGGCAGCCATACATTGATGTTTTTTTCCCTTTCTTCCTCCCTCCCTGCCCTTCTCTCTAAAAATAATGAATAAAAATATCTTTAAAAAAAAGATTTACATATCTTCAGACCCTGCATTTCCATATATTTGTAATATGTTGTTTATTGTAACATATAGTTTGATAGCAAAAGTTTGGAAATAATACAAATACCTTAAGTACTATTAATATGTTTGGTAATTCTTATATAAAATAATACAGTGATTAAATAAGTAAATTATAGCTATATATACAAAATAGATAAAATAACGACCAGTGTTCAGCAAATCTAAACATATGTAGAATAATGCATATAGTAGGGAACCATTAATGAAGTTTAAACACGCAATGTTGTGGACTGTTCATGGATACATACCCTTAAAGAAAGTATATTAATATGTTCATATCATTGTAAACACAAGACTCAGGTGTCTTCCTCCCTCCCTTTCTTTCTTCCTCTGCCCTACCCTTCTTTCTCTTCCTTCCTTGTTTATTTCTGTCTTCCCTCCCTCCCTCCTTCTCTTCCTTCCTTTGTTCCTTCCTTCCCTCCTTGTCTCTGACCTCTGGAAAAAGAAAAAGTGGTATAGAATTGAAGAGAGCCTCATAGAAAGATTCAAGGGCAACTGTAATGCTTTATAAAATGTCTAAATACCTCTCTCTGACTGGTGTGGTTCAGTGGATTGGGCATTGCCCTGCAAAACAAAAAGCCACTGGTTTGATTCCCAGTCAGGGCACATGCCTGGGTTATGCCACACATCAATGTTTCTCTCCTTCCCTTTCTTCCTCCCTTTCCTTCTCTCTAGAAATAAATATTGAAATGATAAAATACATATACATATATAAGCCCTGGCTGGTGTAGCTCAGTGGATTGAGCACTGGCTTGCAAACCCAAGTGTTGCTTGTTCAATTCCCAGTCAGGGCACATACCCAGGTTATAAGCCAGGTCGGTCTCCAGCCAGGTCCCCAGCTGGAAGCAGGTGAAAGGCAATCATACTTTGATGCTTCTCTCCCTCTCTTCCTCCCTCCCTTCCTCTCTCTAAAAATAATGAATAAAATCTTTAAAAATAAATAAATAAAATGCCTAAAAATAAATGGCTAAATTTTATATTTGTTAATAGTGGATGTAAAGTAGTCCTTTTTATATTATTTTCTGTATATTTCAAAATTTAAGAAAGATAAAGATTTTTTGTTTTTTAGATTTATTGATTAGTCCATATTGATGAATCTTCTCTAATGTTTGTAGGTTTTTTTTCCCTTTCACTCACAAATTAGCTGTCAGCTAATTTGACAATATAGAATATAGAATCTAATATAGAATCTAAGTAAGCATGTACCTATGGTAAAGTCCTGTTTCAATGTGATATTAAAGTTTCATTCCAGAGTGGGCAATAATCCTGGCTAGCAAAAGAGTTATAAAATATTTACTGTTTTGATTTTGGAATTCAGATTGCCTCAATCTTGACTGAATAAAATGATGAATCATTGCATAATATTTTTATGCCATGTATGAATAATGATTGCCTAAAATTTATTGGTATTAATGCTATGCATCAAAGATGTTTTAATTAAAAACTGAGATAATCTCTGATCTCCAGAAATGCCTACTAATGTCCATCAAAGCCTTGACCAAATAATCAGATAGGCTTGGTGAATAGTCTTATTATGTTATTTGTCATTGATTAGTGACCTCTTCATTGATGTTCCTCTTCACAGAACACATATGAACAGCGGGTTTTTGGTTCTGTTTTGTTTTATTTTTTTTTATTTTTTATTTTTTTTGCTATAGAAACTACACTATATAACTACTAAACTAACACATAACCTTGCCTTTAGATTTTAAAATGGAAAAATCTGGCTATGAAATCCAGGTGGCCCAATAGGAGGTCAAACAAATTACCTGAGTCAAAGAAAATCACTTGATTAGGTAGTAAATGTACATTAATTTGCTTGCCTTCCAATATATCTTTTGTCATCAAGTACATAGAAAAACTGATTTGTCACAAATTTGTATCAAATAATTTTGATATGGAATATAATTTATTAGAAAATGATTCTGTGGTAATTGCTATAATAATATACTATATCAAGGAATTTGAGGTATGCATCATCTCCCTCATAGGCAGTATATTTACAGCAGCTGCCTAATGCCAACCACAGTTCTAAACATTTTATTTTTAAAGTATATTTTATTGATTATGCTGTTACAGTTATTCCAATTTCTTTTCCTTTTTTTCCTTTCTGCCCAGTACCCACCTTCCCTCCAGCAATCCCAACCCCCTAGTTTATGTCCATGGGTCATGCATATAAGTTCTTTGGCTTTACCCTTTCCTATATCATCCTTATCTTCCCCCTGCCTATCTTGTACCCACCAGCTAGGTTTCTGAATCCCTGCACCATTTCCCCACTTTGCCCCCTTACCTCTCCCAGCTGATAACCCTCCAAATGATCCCCATACCTATGATTCTGATCTTACTCTGGTTGTTTGCTTAGTTTTTTTTTTTTTTTTAGATTCTGTTCTTGATAGTTCTGAGGTTGGTTTTTCTTTTGATCATTTTAATGTTCATAGTTTTGATCTTCTTTTTCTTAAAGAAGTTCTTTTAACATTTCATATAATAATGGCTTAGTGATGATGAACTCCTTTAGCTTTACCTTGTCTAGTAAGTACTTTATCTGCCCTTTCATTCTAAATGATAGCTTTGCTGGACAAAGTAATCTTTGTTTTAGGTCCTTGCTTTTCCTCACTTTAAATTCTTCTTGGCAATCCTCTCTTGCCTGAGAAGTTTCTTTTGAGAAATCAACTGATTGTTTTATGGGAACTCATTTGTAGACAACTATATTCCTTCCTCTTGCTGCTTTTAAGATTCTCTCTTTATCTTTAACCTTTGCCATTTTACGATGTGTCTTGGTGTGGTCGTCTTTTGGTCTAGCTTGTTTGGGACACCCTGAGCTTTCCTGCACTTGTATGTCTATTTCCTTTACCATATTAAGGAAGTTTTCCCTCATTATTTTTTCACATAACTTTTCAATTTCTTGCTCTTCCTCTTCTCCTTCTGGCACCCCTATGATTTGGATGGCACGTTTAAATTTTTCCCAGAGCTTCCTAAGCCTCTCCTCATTTTCTTCAATTTTTGTTTCTTCATTCTGTACTGGTTGACTGTTTATTTCTTCTTTACGTTCCAAATCTTTGCTTTGAACCTTAGTTTCTTTCCCTTCACCATTGGTTTTTTTTATGGATTTTCCTTTGTTTCACTTAGCATAGCCTTTACTTCTTCCCTTCTGTGTTTGCTGTACTCAGGCATATCTGCTAAGTCTGTGAGCATCTTTATTATCAGTGCTTTGAACTCTGTATCTATTAGGTTGGCTATCTCCTCATCACTTAGTTTCTCACTGGAACCTTAATCTGCTCCCTATTTTGGGCCATACTTCTCTGTCTCCTCAACTTGACAGGTTCCTGTGTTTTCATCTGTATCTTAGGTAGAGCTGTCACGACTATTACATTGTAATGGGTGAAGACTTAAGTATTTGTTGATGAGGGACAACCCATGTCACCACATTATTATGGTTCTAGGAGTACTCCCCAGGTGTCCCTCCTTACTTTTTTAAATGTGTGACTTCACTTTCAGCTAGGTGGCCACAGCTGTAGTCACTGCCACTGCCTCCACACCGCATCCTCTCTGCCCTGGCTCTGCCCCTCTTACCTGTCTGGATGAGTGTTTCTTCTTTATACCTCTGTTTGTTGGACTTTCCTGAAGCTCAGTTTTCTGGAACTTCTGGTGATCTCTAGTTTTGAGTTCATTGTATTCTTTTTTAGTTGTGGAGGGAGACACAATGTGTCTACCTACACCTCCATCTTCGCTGGAGGTAACCGAAACACTTCAAATATGTCATGTTATTTAATTCTGTCAGGTTTTATCTCCATTTTAAAGATAAGAAAATAGAGGCCCCCAAAAATGTAAAACTGAATAAGGTTTCTTACAAACTAAGAGGCAGAGATTGTTTTCAAAGTCAAATTCTCTCTGATTTAAAAGTCCATGCTCTTAGGCAAAGGAAATCAAAGAACGAATCAACAAATGGGACTATATCAAATTGAAAAGTTTCTGTTCAGCTAAAGAAAATATTAGCAAAATTCAAAGGGAACCAACTGTATGGGAAAACATAATTGCCAATGATACCTCAGACAAGGGTCTGATCTCCAAAATATATAAAGAACTAATGCGACTCAACACCAGGGAGACAGA
>PVIW01011009.1:0-40322 GCA_004026585.1 Noctilio leporinus | reverse complement strand
TGAAGACAGCATATATGTGGGTCATGTTGTCTTATCCATTCGGCTACCCTATGTCTTTTGATTGGTGCATTTAATCCATTTACATTTAAGGTGATTATTGATTGATACTTATTCATTGCCATTTTCTCCATTTGCGTCTGTATTCCTCTTTGGCTTTCTCTGTTTCTTCATTTTATTTGTTTACTTCTTTTTATAGCAGGCCCTTTAGCATTTCTTGCAATGCTGGTTTGGTAGAGATGTATTCTTTCAGTCTTTTTTTTTGTCTGGGAAGCTCCTTATTTCTCCTTCTATCTTGAATGAGAGCCTTGCTGGGTAGAGTATTCTTGGTTGCAGGCCTTTGTTGACCATGATTTGAAATACTTTTTGCCATTCCCTTCTGGCTTGAATTGTTTCTGTGGAATAATCATTTGATAGCTTTATTGGAGCCCCTTTGTATGTTATTTGTCTTTTCTCTCTTGATGCTTTTAGGATTCTCTCTTTGTTTTTGAAAGTTGCCATTTTAATAATAATGTGCCTTGGTGTTGGTCTGTTTGGGTTGATCCTCATTGGGTCCCTCTGTGCTTCCTGAACTGGATTAATGTTTTCGTTCATCATATTAGGGAAATTTTCTATCATGACTTTTTTGAATAGGCTTTCCATTCCTTGTTTCTCTTCTCCTTCTGGTATCCCTATGATACGGATGTTGTTACATTTCATGTTGTCCTGCAGCTCTCTTAAACCCTCTTCAATCTTGTTCAGCCTTTTTTGATTCTGTTGTACTGTCTTGGAGTATTTGTCTACATTATCCTCCAACTCGCTGATCCGGTCCTCTGCTTCCTCTAGCCTACTGTTGATTCCTTCTACTGTATTCTTCAATTCAGAAATTGTATTCTTCATTTCCTCCTGGCACTTATTGATAGTTTTCATGTCCTTTTTCATGCTCTTGTAGTTCTTAGTAAGTTCCTTGTAACTTCCCTGGAGTTCTTTGTAATTTCCCTGGAGTTCTTTGTAATTCCCCTGGAGTTCTTTGTAATTTCCCTGGAGTTCTTTGTAATTTCCCTGGAGTTCTTTGTAGTTCTCCTGGAGTTTTTTACAGTTTTCTTTGATGTGGCTGAGCTCACTGAGCTTCTCTATCATGATTCTTTTGAATTCCTGATCTGATACTCCAGGTGCCTCTGTTTCATTTTATGTTCTTTCTGGGGATTCTTCTTTTCCTTTTGGTGATGGACTGATTCTTTTTTTCCCTATTTTGGGTGTCTGTTCTTGCTTGCTCTTTATTTATTTATTTTTGTACTTTCCTTGGGTTAACCTGCTTTGCTTCCTTGCCTTAGTTGAGCACCCTTCTGTGATAGGATATTTGTAGAGTTCAATGTTGCCGTCTCCCAGATTTTCTCCAGTTGCTGTTCTTGGTGTGTCCTTTATTTGTGCTGTCTGGTTGTATTCTGGGCCTGTGGGCTTTTAGCAGAAACAAAAACAAAAACAAAAAACAAAAACAAAATACCAAACCAAACCAACCAACCAACCAAACAAACAAAAACAAAACAAAACAAAACAAAAGGAAAAAAGAAATAAAAATGATAATAATAATAATAAGAAGAAAGGGTTTAGATGGCTGTTCACCCTTAATAATCCCTGACTGGTCCAGATGGAGCCTGGACCTGAGGGCTTTTAGCAGAGGAAACGAAAAAAAAAAAGAAAAGAAAAAAAGAAAAAAGGGAAAAAGTCCCAAGAGAAAGAGAAATCAATATTAATAAAGAAAAGGTTTAGGTTTCTGTTCACCCTTTATGGTCTCTGTTGGTCCCGGTGGAGCTAGGACCAGTGGGTTTTATCAGGAAGAAAAGAAAGGAGAAAGAATGAAAAAAAAAAAAAAAAAAAGGATGGGGGGTGAAAGTCACAAGACAAAGAGAAATCAATATTAATAAAGAAACGTTTTAGCTGTGTGTTCCCCCTTTATGATTTCTGATTGGTCCAGGTGGAGCCAGAACCTGTAGGCTTTACCAGGAAGAAAAGGAAAAGAAAAATTTAAATAAATAAATAAATAAATAAATAAAGAGGAAGGAAGAAAAGAATAAAGAATGGGTTTAGAAAGGCTGGGGAAGGGAGTAATACTTAGATTGAGGACTGGGAATGTGTTATAGCCACAGAGCGAACAGACTTTAATTCGAGAGTAGGGGAGGGTCTTGGGTATTTAGGTGGATTGTGGTATAGAGGGGATTAGGAATATGTGAGGAGTAACTTTTGCAAAGGATATGTTGGGGCTTAATAGTTCATATTGCTCTCGGTATAATTCAGGTGCTTGATATTGGCAGCAATCCCTTTCCTGATGCTGCCTCTTTTTCTTGGTCAGGATTTTACAGTCTATAGTCTATATTCTAGCTGGTCTTGGTGTGTGGCAGGGCCTCTGATTGTCGTAGTAGGGCTGATTCTGAGTGTTTGCCCCCAGGTAGGCTGGTCCTTCAGCAGCCTGGCTGGGTTTTAGGGCTACAGGTGTTCTGGAGCCCGTAGGGAGACCCCTCCCACTCCTGGGGGAGGTTCCGGCTCAGGACGCGCCCCCAGCACTTCTGCAGGGCAGCCCGCAATTTCGCTGGTCCCTGTGACGACTGGTCCCACCCTCGCAGTTCTGGGAGGAGGCCGGGCCTGTCAGTCAACACTGTCCGGGTTCGCCTACACTGTCTCGCCCTTCCGGGGCGGGCACCACTCCTCCAAGCCAACTAGCTCTCCTCGGAGTCCTTTAAGTGGCCTCTGTGATGAGCCCCTCCCAGGCGTGGGCAGTGCAGCCTTTGTCTCCCGTAATGGCGGGTCTCCCGCCACTAGTTCCCGGCTCACAGGCGCGCCACCTGGAGTTTCCTGTGGAGCCTGGGGGCCTGTGTGGTTGTGCAGGGCTGGGCCTCCCCCCTCGCAGGGGCTTCTAGCTGCTGTTTCCCTGGTGGCCCAGCAGCTCTGTTTTCGGCCCTCTCGCCGCCCTGCCGGTGCACTTCCCGCTCCCCCGCTCTGGCTTCCCACAGGCCTCTTCTTCTCTGCCTCTAGCCCGGAGCGGAGCCTCCTCTCCCCATTGCCGGAGTGAGTTTCTCACACAGTCCCTCCCCTGCAAGAGTTCAATTCCGGGTTCCCTATGGCGTTTGCCCTCGCTGCCCGCACTTCACTGTTGAGACTTCCAGTCACCAGGGAGCCTGAAACTGGCCCCAGTCAAACGCGCCCCTCTGGGCAGAGCCGCCCCTGCCCAGAGCCAACCTCTGCCCGCCGGCCGGTCGGTCGGAAAAGCCTCACCTACTGTCCTGCTGGCCTCCTCTGCCTCTGGGCTCTGTTCTCCTGTGTCCAGATGCTGCCCGTTCCAATTCCTAGGGTCCTGAAGACGTCTCACGCTCCTTATCCTGTCCTCTAGCTGCTTTGGTACTTGAGAACACCATCAGCACTGCTCTCTGTCGCCATCTTTGGGCTCTCTATCCATAGTATCTTTAAATTCCCCTATGTTACATGTTACATATCCTAGAGCACGTATTATAAATCAGTACATGTGGACTTGTGCATATAGGCAAATGTAAGTACTAAAAGATTGCTTCAGTCATCTCATTTCTCTAACAGTCAAGATGCTTGGATACTGGCTTGGAAATCTAATCCAGAGTGCTCACCTTCGGTGCCCTTCATGTCATTTAATATGTATATGAACAAAACAGAGGCTTTTTCTAATTTTTTTCACCTTTGAAAGTGCAGTCTTCTAAATATTGGAAACCTATGATCATGGCATCCTGATTTTGTAATCCCACAAACACACTACCATGTGCTTTGTCCTTCAGTCAGAAACTCTGCTCTTTTTCTACTCCTAAAATGGAGGGCACTTTCCTCTCTATCTCTATTCGATAGCAGTGTGCATCACAGATTTTCTTCTGAAGTAGAAGAAAAACTTAATAAAGGTAGTGTGTGCTTTTGCCTTTAGAAGTGCTGCTTCTAAAATAGTTCTGTCAATTTTCCAAATGGTCACACCATTTCCTAGATTTATGTTAATGTGAAGATGCATTATATTTTTCTTATTCTCTGGAGCCTACATTATGGAATTGATATGGGAGGAAAAGCAAACTCATGCAGCAGCAGGGGTAAAACTATATGATCATGTTGAGCACAGAAATTAACCAATTTTGTTGATATATTTCTTCAAATTAGTATTGTTACAAAGAGTGTGTCTATAAGAAATCTTTTTTTAACTTGAGTTCTAGATAAAAGAAACAAACACCTTTACCCTCCTACTTGTCTCTAAAAATATGTCCCATAAGCTTATTTAAAGATTTTTCTCTTAAGTTGATATATTCATTAATTTACATTCATTCTTGCAAATTAGTCAGCTAATACTTTAAATATAACACTTGTTTGTTTTCTCAGAATTTGATAACATCTGTTTAGATATTATCACATTTACAATACTATATAGGTTATGTGAAGACTTCGTTATAACCTCCCCACAGTTTTCAGTTTATTAAATTCTCTGGAGAACAGTAGTTTGTAAGTGTAATTTGTCTGATGCAGACTTGATTAACATTCCTTGTTAATATTGCTTTGGAGACATTGTGTTTTTTTTTTTTTTTTTTTTCTCTCACCATTTTTTTTTTCTATTTAACTTATATATGTGAAAATGTTCTGTCCTCTAAACAGATAGACAGACAGACAGACAGACAGACACACACACACACACACACACACACACACACACCCATATGCCCTTAATTGTGATTGTGATTTTTAACACTGAATGAAGCCTATGCTGCTATTGCTGCCATTAACTCTGTGTTATAGATAAATGTACCTCCTATACATCCAGATAACTTACTGTGAGAGGTAATACACACACACACACACACACACACACTTTTTTTGTTTTGTTTTGCCTTGTGTACTAGCTATGCCTAGTTATTGTCCTCCCGTGTGCAAACACATGGCCTTTTGATATGGAAGACATTCCAGTTTTTGAAAGGAAGGAAAGGAAAGGACCAAGAAGAAGGAAATGTAAGCTAGACCAAGTCTGAAAGTGTCTTTGTATGTGTATGTAAAGAGAGAGAGCGAAAGAAAGACACACAGAAACCGAGAGACAAAATAAGAGAGACAGAGAATAAAACAATGATAAGTAATCAGGAATGATTTTCAGAATTGGATGATTAGAGAGAAATAGGATTGAATTAAATATTTCTTCTTACGCATAAATCAACAAATTTCTAAAAAGCATTTTCAAAAGGAAAGTTAGAGCTGCTAAATTATATTCCTTATCTTCTGACTACCCTAATTATTAAAAATCCAACAATATATTTGTATATAAAACTGTAGTGAGGGATTGGTTTATGGCTTATTAAATATAGATACATTTCAAGGAAGTACAAAGTATGAATACATCTGTGTCTTCTTCCATTTAAAAATATTATTCTGATACTGATATAAAAAAACACAATTAACTGAATACTATGCCATAAGTATATTTGTTAACATCATTGTAACTAGCCAATGGATAGAGTTAACTGTTCTGTTGGGTAGTATGGCTAAGAGAGATGAATAATTCTTTAGATTACAAAAAATTTTTTTTCTTCTTCTTGATGACTTCCCCATATATCAGGGGTGTTACTAAACAATTTCAGCATTGAAGCAGACAAAATAAAAAGATGATTTATAGGATTAGCTATAGGTCTCCCTTGGTCTGCTTTGCCACAAAGAATGTTTCCATAAAGGATTTAAATGAAGCCAGCTGGTTTGGTATTCTGTAAGTTGCTACAGTCATTTTCTGAGTTTAAATTTAGGACTGATTTTTTCATTCTCACAGTGGGGGAAAGCTGACAACATGAACATATGAATAGCATTTAGTGAATATAATTAGTAATTGAAAACAAATGCCTCTTTACTCTATGAAATACCTTTTTGAAGAGGATTTGACCATGTGAGGCTATTGTTCAAAACCTGTGGTTATTGTGACCAAATGTACCTATTATCTTGCTAACTGATTTTCCTATCAAAGCCAGACTAATGAAGGCCTAGTTTAACTTTAAGGAGTGCTGACAGCTATGGAAGGGGGTTTATAAAGCAGCAGTTAATATTAAAATAAAACTGTGAACGTCAACTTGTCTCTGTGATAATCTTAGGGAATCTAAGAACCATTTAGGTACCATTGACTCTTGGGCAATACAGGGATTGGTGGTGCGTATACTTGAACAGTATCAAATTTACATGTACCTTTGGGCTCTAAAGTCAGCCCTTAGCATCCATGGATTCTACTAATCACATATCAAAAGTTGTATTATTGACCCTGGCTGGTGGCACAGTGGATAGGCACCAGCCTGCAAACCCAAAGGTCGCTGGTTCAATTCCCAACCAGGGCACACATAACCAGGTTGCAAGCCAGGTCTCCAGCCAGCTCTGTAGCTGCAGGCAGGTGAAAGGCAACCATACATTAATGTCTCTCTCCCTCTCTGCCTCTCTTCCTTCCCCTTTCTCTAAAAATAATAATAAATAAAATCTTTGAAAAATTGTATTAATCAAAACTGCCTATCAAAAACCATGTATCAAACCATGAGAACCTCAGTGAGGGCTGACTGTATTTATTGAAAAAATCCTGTTTCTTAAGTGGGCCTGCACAGTTCAAACCCATGTCGTTCAAGGGTCAACTGTACATGTAAATACTTATTAGCTAGTAATTGGGCAGCAAGTTGGCCACATTTATTGAGCATTTACTTTCTTTGGAGCCCTGTGCTATATACTGGGCAGGTATAAAGAGAAATAAAGCATGCCTCTCTAGTCCTTGAAGGCCTTAAGAGATGGGGGAATAAGTAGTAGAAATGAGGCAGGAGTTGGGATGGTGGTGGTTGGGGGATGGCTTTTATAGAGTAGCATACTCAAAACCTGATCTATGTTACTATATAAATGCTGGTTAACTCACTATAAGATAACAACATACTGTGCTTCATGATAGTTCATATTGTAAAGCTGTCCTACTTTAGAAAGGAAAAGCACGATACCAGCCCCAGTGACTTGTACCTTACTTCTGACTCCCAAAACAGTTGTCTAGATTTTTCTTTTTCTGACTCCTGTCATGGGGACAAACAAAGCCTTGTTGTTTTTTCTTTTTTAAAAGTTTTTTTTTTTTTTACTGCATTCTCAGAATACTCTCTTCCCTTTTTATGCTACATTAAAAAAGTATCTTTAAGACTACTTCTCATAAGTTCCTACTTACTTTCTTAAGTGCTATTATTTAAAAATTTTGGATTAAATTAATCAGTACCTATTCAAAATAATAAAACAATGGTACTGCTGTGTGACTATTGAATGTTTGGTTCCTTCCTAATTCACTGATTGGGCAAAAAAAAAATCCTTTTGTTAGAGAATGTCATGTTATTTTACAGATAAATAAGAATGAAGAAAGCCACTATATAATGCTGCGTATGAGGTATCATTCTAGGATCAAAGCAACTTGCTACAAGGAAATATAAACCATTCAGAGGCTGACAGTTTAGAGAAAGTAATTCAGTTAAAATTCAACCAAATAGCTAGATACTTATATTAAAACAATATTTTACTTGGAAACCTGTGCTGAGGAAAGTGGAAAAGCATTCAGGTAGAGATACGGAAGCAAAATGCCAAGCATTTTTTCACCACGGTCTGGTGCATTCAAATCCCTTTGTGTTTCCAAATTTCAGGCACATGAAGTCAAGGAGAAAGGCCAGGCTAGTCATCATTTTCTGAAAGCATCTCCTTAAGACTTTGTTGTGTTGTTGTCATTGTTTCAGAAGTAAACTGTTCATAACCAAGACAGATTTAAAATTAACCTATAATTTTGAGAAGTGACTTTACCAAAGTATAACTGACATAGTCATATTTATGCATTTTTAGGGATACAGTTTGGTGAATCTTGTTATTTGTATATGGTTGTATAGCTTTTGCCACAGTCAAGATATGGAACATTTCCATCAAGCAGGATAGTTTCCTCATGACCCTTTGCAATCAGTCCCCAAACTCATCTTGAGGAAACTACTCATTTGCTTTCTGTTAGCATACTTTCACTTTTTTTTTTTTAGAATTCCATATGAATGGAATCATCCAGTAATGCTGTCTTCTATGTTACTATGTGTTTGACGTGACATTCACTTAGCATAATGTGGTATAATATCAGTTGTTTGCTTTTATTGCTCTATGTTTATTTCCATTCATCAGTTGATGGAGTTAGATTTTTTTCTATCAGTAGTTTTTGGCTGTTACAAATAATGCTACTACTAACATTCATGTACAAGACATAAATTTCACTTATCTTTGATAAATAGGAATGAGATTGCTGGGTCCTATGGAAAGTATAGGTTTAATTTTAAAAGGTACTGTTTCCAAAGTATCTGTACCATTTTACATTGAGACCTACAATTAAATTCCATTAAATTAAACCATAGTGAGATATCATTTCATATCCCTGAGATTGGCAAAATTTTAAAGATCTGATAATATCAGGTATATGAGTAAGACTGTGTATCAAAGGGAACTACTGGTAAGAATGTAACTTGCTACCTCTATTTTGGAAAATAATTTGGTACTATCTAAAAATGTTGAACATACAATACCCAGAAATACCACTCCTAGCATATTCTCCAGATAAACTCTTTTACATAAGGACTTTGGAGATATGTATAAGAATGACAACAACATGAAAGAACACCATCAACAGAGTAAAAGGGCAACCCACAGAATGGGTGAAAATACTTGTAAATCACTTATTAATCTTGAAGACATTATGCTGAGTGAAATAAATCAGACGTAGAAGGGTAAATATTGTATGATCCCACTTACATAAGTTACCTGTAGTAGTCAAATTTATAAAAAATGGGAGTAGTGATTGCCAGAGCCTGGGGGAAGGATATGTGTTGGCGGGGAAGGAATAGAGTTACTGTTTAATGTGTACAGTTTTGGTATGGGTGGTGAAAAATCTCTCAGTGTGCAGTGATGATGGTTGTTTAATAGTGTGAATGTATGTACTGCCACTTAACTATACACTTAAAATGGTAAATTTTATTTTATGTATATTTTGTTAGTGTAATAAAAGAATGTCCACCATATTGAAACAGAGCGCACAGGTTGTTCAGGTATGAAGGCCTTGACTGCTTGCCACCAAAAGCATAACTCTTAATACCAGAGTTTGGTTAAAAGGAAAGGAATTGTTTATTTAAAGGTTTATATACAGATTTAGATTAATGGTGGAATTCTGCCATTAAAAAAAGAGTCCCAATCCTTTTGAAACACTCAAAAACATATAGTCCTGCCTAATCAGGCCACTTTTAGAACAGAGGTGCCTCATTTTCTAGGAAAATAGAAGTCTGTGGCTTCTTACTTCTCAGGCACAGTTCAGCTTTACCAGCAGCTCCCATTCATCTGTGCTTGCCTGGGGAAGGCTTCGCCTATGTTATGGCATTTTTCAGCTTTTAATTCAGAACTCTGTGGCACCTTCTTACACTCCCGACCTCATGGCCAGCTGGTGGGGTGCCCGTTGCTCTCTTGCAAACCATGTGGCTCTCTTGTCCTTAATGGCTACTGCCTTATTTAAATTCCCCAACTGTGGCCTTTTACAAGGTGGGCATGGTGACCAGTCCTGGCTACTGGCAGAATCTCAGGCAGTCCCATAAGTTCTTCATCACCCTCTATGATCAAAACCCCTCCCATTTCCTTTGCATGTGGAGGAAAATGGCTGTGCTCCATTGAGTCCTATCCCCCAAATTCTGAGGCTCCTGTCTGTTCTCTTACAGTAGCATTATCTTTAATAATATCAGTAATAATGATACCCCAATGGAAACCATATAAGGAAAAGTTCAAAAGAAGAATATTAACAAAATTATTTCTATTCATATAGTAGTACAAATGAATGAATGGATACAGCTACAAATATCAGCATAGTTATGTAACTTACCCCTACTAGCTGCTCCTCAATGCTAAGTTCTAATTATGCTTTATCAATAATACATGTTAAACCTTCATAGATCTTAAATATCTAATGCCACTAATGATGAACTACCAAATGCAATTTATTTGCAGTATATATACATAGCAAAATCAATTTTTTTTCTTTTTTTAAAATTTAATTTTATTGTTGTATTCCATTCATCTCATTTCCTCTCCCTTCTCTCTCCTTGCAAAATCAGTTTTATATATCCTTTTGGCAGTGGTGAAAACCTTTAAAGCTATGTACAGGAAAACAGTATAAAACTATTCTACCCACTCAAACCTCAGACATATAAAAGAGTTTTGTTAAGTAAAATACTCATAACAATAAAAAGAAGTTTCAGTTAAATGCTTAAACCTTTTCTGAGAAGAAACCACTTAACACCTTAGAGATATTCATGTTTGCAAACTATTTCTATACCAATTTAAAATGATCTGCTTCTTGTTACAGCTATTCTCAGAGGAATTTCTCTTTGGTAAGCCTACAGTATAGATAGGTTGATTAACTAAGATCTTTAAAATACCAGTCCAGCTTTTCCTTTTATAGTAGAAGCATAATTCATTAATTATTTCTAATCTTTCCTAAAATAAATGCAAATGGTTGTTGATTTGCCACTGGTCCTGGCTAATTCAAGCTAATGCATATATGCAGGGCATTCTCCTTGAATAAATGGAACCAGAAGGGAAAATGCTGAGAGGTGGAGTAGAAAGAGTAGGAAGTACAATTTGTATTCTTCAGGAAACTAACGTTACAAAGGACCTGCTGTGCCTAAAGGTTGACAGTTGGGAGAAATCCTTATGTGATTCAGTATTGTCATGGTTTCAAGTTTAAGTTCTCCTTTCACAGAGTGCCACTATAAATTAAGCTAATATGTATAAAAATATTAAATTGCTTGACTTTTACACAATTGATAAAATTGGTTCCCTTTTTGTTGGAAATGTCATTATAATTCCAACATCAAGATTGTACAATAGGGATGATCAAGCCTACACAGAGAATTAAGACATTTTCCCACTGTAAATTATGTTTGGCTGAATTATTGTCAGCCCTTGTCACATAGAGCCCATAAAGTCATTTTTGGTGACAGACTTAGAAATAAAACCAGGAAGACGTGTGTATTAAACCTGGCTGGTCATGGCAACAGAGCTAATGTCTTTATGATCACTGCAATCTTTAAAAATACAATGTTATTGCAGTATGGTGGTGTTAAAGAAAGCAATACTTTATAAACAACCCTTGACAGAGAACACAGAGCTTCATTTAGTTTAAATAAAGGGGACTATCATTAGAATTCACATGCTGTATCAAGACTGGCAAAGAGTAGTAGTTGTTTTGATATATGCACTGGAGCATTCATGATTGCTAAAATATTAACTGTTCCATGAATATACAAATATAACAGGGATAAAAGAAGCCATAACTAGGGAAAATTTTACTAAAAAGAAATGAAATTGAATTTTCTAATTGTATTGGTAGTTTAGATGAGATTATTCCAATGACTCAACCAGATGCCTTCCCTGCAGGTCACTCTCTCCTTTCTTTCCAAGGATAATCCGATACAAGTGTATGTTGCATAGTCTTGCTGTCTGTCAGAACACTGTCCTTGATGCAGAGGGATTAGGCCATTCTGGTTTCTCCGGAGTACAGGATCTTGTGATAAGTTTGCTGGGTTTGATATGGCCATATGTATAAAGACCAAGGGGAAAAAGCGGGTGGTGGTGGCTGAAAACCTTTCAGATGCAAGGACTTTTATCTCGAATTAAAATTTTCATACACTTTAAATACAGACCTGCTTAAATGTGTCTTTTTTCCTTAGTAATATCCACACTGCTTTACTACTTCATTTCTTTGGCCTTTTATATGAAAATTGGGTTTGTGTCTGATAAATACTCATTCTACAGCAATTTGTGCAAGAAAATCTGGTTTTCCTCCTGCACATTCTTGCCTCTTTCTGGAAGAGCACATTTTCCTGCAACTGGCTGTTTATGTACTCCTTTACTCATGCTGATAATTCTCTATGCCACTCTGCAAGGTGGGTGTAAGATTTCTTTAGGGAGGAGCATAAGCTCCATGACTTTGTTCCTGGATAATGTATAGTAGGTCATACATGAATACATTCTCACTCTGGGCCTACAACTCCAAATGGGGATGCCAGGTATCAGCTGCAGTGTGCCTGTGTTATGGAGCAGGAGGATACTTCCTCTTTCTGCTGTCTTTTTTTTTTTTTTTTTTTTTTAACATTCATTCACCCACTGTGTTCTGATTTCAACAGGTTCATATGAAGAAACTCCGTATGATGTGTGGGTTGATGTCTTTGTCTCCTTAAAGCCAGTACACATTAGCCCTGAAATTAGGAATGGTGAAATATGTTTGCAATGCATTATTTTTACAGAAAGCATTGCAACCTAATGTCTGGGAGTAAATTTTGATATTCAGAATTCTTGAGTAGAAAAGAAGAAAATTTTACCCTTTGTGACAGCATGGATGGACCTGGAGAACATCCTAAGTGCATGCTAAATGAAATATGCCAGTCAGAGAAAGAGAAATACCATATGTTCTCTCTTTTATGTGAAATCTAATGAACAAACTGAACTAACAGGCAAAATAGAGACAGACTCATAGATAGAGAGCAGGATGACAGGGATGGGGGGCAGGTTAGGGATGGAGGAATTGGGGAAAAAGGACTTTAGGACATGAACAACAGTGTGATAATTGCAGGAGCTTATAAGGGGACTAAATGGTAATAGAAAAATTGCAATTATAAAAACAAAATTCTTGAGTAAATTTTTAACCATCAATTCAGATTTACCAATAAAAATTAAGTGTATCTTGAGTTAGAGTTGAAATGCATGAATGATTTGCTGGGTTATTTAGTCCATCACTCTGGTAATACACAGTAGACAAGACACACTGCAGTATCATGTAAGTATATTTTCCATACAGTTGGAGGAGAAAGATAAGAAGCAGTTTAGAAGACTTAGAAACAATGTACCTGGATTCTACAGCATGGAGCATATTGCTTGGGTCACTACTCCTGGATAAGCACAGAGTAAATTATACAAATCAGTCTCATTTTCATATAAATTAATTAAGAACATTCACAGTGATTCTGTCCTTCAAATGCCACAGACTGCTAGACAGCTTTTCTTTGGTTTTAACTTGATACTAAGCTTCAATATTATGTTGACACTGCCTTCAACTTGTTATACCTGAAAGTAATTATGACAGGTGAGCTGTTGGCAGTTGCCAAGCATCTTCCTCCCTGGACATTTCCTTCAAAGAAGTCTAGTGGTTTTCAAAACTTGAGCATGCATCAGAATCACCTGGAGGTGATAACAAAATTATTTTTCTAGCATGTTGAAACACAGGCTGATAGATACCACCCCCAGAGTTTCTGACTTAGTGATTGGTATTTGGTCCCCAAATTTGCATTTCTTCCAAGTTCTCAGGTGGTGTCAATTCAGCTAGTTCAGGGACCATGGTTTGAGAATTAATTAGGTGGTTATTGCCCACCATTCTCCTTTCTCATGATTTTTAACTCTTAGTTCTTTCATTGTTTCATCATCTCAGGCCAAATGATGCTGAATTTATTCAGGACAAAGAGTGACAATAATTTTTGTCACTAGCCTCACCATTTTTTCACCTCTTGGCTGTGCTGCTCCCTCTAACTGTTGCCGAGTTACCATCCAAAGTCACTATTTTGAATAAATTAAGTTACAAATTACCTCCTCTTTCTTGCTAGCTTTTCTTTTAAATTTTACACCCTGCACCGTGTTGATACTGTACTTGAAAGTCACTGAAGATTTCTCTAATCATCAAATTGGTCCTAATTATCTTTGGCCTCCCTCACATATTTATTCATTCAATGAACATTTACTAAACAGAATTGCTACAATTCTCATTTTTTTATGAATTTACAATCTGGTAGGGGAGACTGACTGCGGGACAAGTGCTGTAACTGGAGTATCTATGAATCACTATTGGAAAACAAGAATAGAATTTATTAATTCCATTCAGGAAAGTTGAGAAAGGCTCATTATTAGCACTCTCTAAACCCCTCCCCCATATCTGCCCCTCCTCACACACCTTCGTCATCAACCATGACACTTAATTCAGTCCGTATCTATTATACATGCAACATTACTATGCTGTGTCCTGACACCAACTCTGATTAACTGTATGACTTAGGTCAAGCAACTTAAGACTCTAAACTTAGTCCCTTATATATAAAATGGGTACACTAATAACATTGAATTTTTTGAGAATTATAATTTTAAAAAAGTTATGTTTATAAAGTTCTTATCAAAGGTACCAGGCCCATAGGCACATGATAGATGGGTGACAAGTGTTGGTCCACTCCCCCTTAAAGGAGGAGTAGGATACTACCACCTGATGAAAGAAGAAGGGCATCTGAAGTCAGAAAGAACATAAGCAAATTGATAAAAATTTTCACCTATCTGTGCATTCAACAAATATGTATTAAGGTATTAAGTGCTGATTATGTGTCAGCCATTGTTCTGGATGCTGGGTATATAAACATGTGAAAAGACCAAGAAAAAAAAAAAAAAAAGCCCTGTACTTGTATATCTGACATTCTAGTGGAAAGAGATATTCAATAAATTGGTAAATAGAGTATATAATATATTTTAGATAATTGCTATGAAGAAAAATAAAAGGGAGGAGTTAAAAGGTATTAGGAGAGTGTATTGCAATTTTATTGTAATTTTAGAGAGGCTAGGAAATACCATGATGAAAAGTGACTTTTAAGAATAGATCTTGAGCCCTGGCTGGTGGCTTAGTGAAGAGGCACCAGCCTGCGAACCCAAAGGTTGCTGGTTCGATTCCCAGCCAAGGCACATAACCAGGTTGCAAGCCAGGTCTCCAGCCAGATCCATAGCTGGAGGCAGGTGAAAGGCAACCATACATTGATATCTCTCTCCCTCTCTGCCTCTTTCCCTTCCCCTCTCTCTAAAAATAATAAATAAAATTTTAAAGAAAAAGAATAAATCTTAACAAAAGTAAAAGATGCAGATGAGTAAAAGTGAAACTTTCCAGGCAGAGAAAAAGCACTCATAAAAGCTCTGAGTGAGAATGCAAAGGACCAGCAGCAGCTAGGAGGTTGGCATGGTTAAGGGGGGTGGTAAAGGACAGTAGCTAGAGCTAGAAATATGATCACGATGGTAACAGAGCCAGTGCACAGAGGGACTTTGTGGTTATGCTAATGACTTACTCTGTGTGAAAATGGGAAGCCAAAGCTGGCTCCCATTACTTCTAACCTGGGTCATGATATGGTCATGATAATATATTACCTTATTTAATTGTGCAAGTCTATGAGCACAACTATTATTTGATGCCCACTTTATGGATGGGAAAGCTGAGATGTGGTGTTTAAGTAACTTGCCGAAGGTTGTACAACTAGTAAATGAAAGAATGAAGGTTCAAACCTTGTTCTGCCTGAATCCAAAATCTGTGCAGATAACTATATTCTGTTCAGAAATTTGAACTTTATTATACGATTTGTAGTGTACCATTGAATTTTTTGAAGGAAGAGAATGACATGATCATTTGAAAGTTAAAAAAACACATAATTAAAATAAACTATAACCCTGGCTGGTGGCACAGTGGATGAGGCGCTGGCCTGTGAACCCAGAGGTCACTGGTTCGATTCCCAGCCAGGGCACATAACCAGGTTGCAAGCAAGGTCTCCAATCAGGTCTGTAGCTGGAAGCAGGTGAAAGGCAACCATACATTGATGCCTCTCTCCCTCTTTGCCTCACTCCCTTCCCCTCTCTAAAAAAAAAATAAAATCTTTTAAAAATAATAAATTATATAGGAGAAAATGAAGCTGGCAGAATAGAATGGCCATGACAGCCATGTAGATCTCCATGTAGCTACCACTTAAGTTTAAAAGATGAATTGTTACCTTTTTCCTCAAGCCAGCTCTCAGTAGGGTCATCACTATCCTTGTTATCAGCATGCTATAAACATTTTTTTAATCATCAGAACCTGAAATGTTTGGAGTCTTTAACTTTTCTTTTTTCCTCTTTCTAAATATTTCTTTACAGTGACATAATCATGTTTGTCTTCACAATGTATCTTGAATTTATCCTTTTAAGGCCCTAATTATCATTTTAATTATGTCATATGATGTTAAGTTGGTCCCTTACCTTATCTCTTTTCTGTATAGTGTCATGTTTTCTCCTAAGTTCTGAACTGTTGTTTATCTTTGATCCCTAGTTTTTACCCCAGCCCCTAGCCCTCAGTAGATTATTGAATGTACTACTTTTTTTTTTTAATTTTATGTTTTCTTTGCTCCTAACCTGCCTCCCCTTTATGTTTATGTGGAGCTCTACTTCCTGTGGGCCATATTACAACTTTATTCTGGCATATACTCCCACTTCTCAACAAATAGGTTTGTCCTGGAATAATCTAACTTTGTAGTCAACCTCTTTGTATATATGAAGGTATGTATGCATGCGCTAGCATGCATGTGAGTAGAGTTTAATTTAGAAATATTGCTCTGTACCTCATGCAGATAGGAGCTTATGTGGCGAAAAAATCTTAATTCAGAAACATTTATTGCCTACTTACTGTGTTCTAGTATTCTCCTAGGTATTGTGGATTTTGAAAATTATTGGAAAATAGTCTCTGTCATTAAAAGAGCATGTATTGACTGGAAGAAATGACTGTGTTGAAAGGTTTGTAGTGAGGGATTATAGCAAATGAAGATATTGGTTACACCTGAGGTAGAGAAGTCTTCAGAAAGGAAGTGATAATTGAGTAGTCTTCAGTTGTGAGTAGATATTTACCTAACAGATAGGAAAACAAAATAGGAGGGAAAAGGAGGGCATATCTAGAAAGAGAACAAACAGGATGTACAAGAGCACAATGCCGTGACACCATATTGTATGTCCAAGCAATTATAATCAGACTGAAGGGAAGGGTGTGCAGCAGGGACAGGTTACAGAGGTAGCAAGGGCCAGCTCACAAAGGGCCTTTTAAGGAAAACCAAGAAGTAAGTTTATATGCTGTTTTAGGAGATGATGGGAGCTGTTGCAGTGGAAACTTTCAATGGATTTTAATTATTCTAGTCACATATATATTCTAGAATCCATTCTTAAATATATGGATACACATATAAAATTCCAATCACATATATTCCGTAATATATAAATTATAATTAATTTATAATTAAAATTAGGTAATTAACATTAAAATATAATGTTTAATTTTATCCTGACAAAATTAAATATTTGATTTTTAATTTTGTAAGGATAAAATTAAACATTTGAAAACTTAACATCTGTGTGGAGAGGTTAAATTGACTGAAATTGTTGGGTTTAGAGCAGTGATTTGCAACTGGTAGTTGGGGACACTGACCTCCTTTCCCTTATATTGTCAAAAAAAAACAAAAAACTAAAACAATGACAGCCAACACAATAGTTGTTCTGTGCAAATAAATCAAAATAGTACCTACTTTTTTTGTCAGATCAGCTCCCAAAATTTATATATATATATATATATATATATATATATATATATATATATAGTGTGTGTCTGTGGATGTGTTGCATAATTTTAGTAATCAATTTATGTGTGCCCTGAGATGAAAAAGGTTGAAAATCACTGGTTTAGAGAAGAGAACATACGAGAAGGGAATTTTCACTCAATGAGAGTTGACTATACACAGGATGGTGACCAGTTATTTTTGGTTCCCACTGAGGACAGAGCAAGAAGAAATAGGCTTAAATCTCAGCAGAAAGGGAAAATTACCTACAGAAGGGGTCCTTCACAGAAAGACTGAAGGTGATTGAAGTAGATGATTAAAATGTTGTTTTCCCAGGTTCTCTGGCTGTGTGCTGGCTTCTGTGTACTCTCACTGCCTGATTTCAAAGACAGGGCAAAGTCTTCACATTTTTAGGCTTGAATGAAAATATATGAAAAAAATGGCAATTAATTGTTCAGGTTTTTTGCCATCAGCCTAATGAAAGTTTTGAAAATATATTTGAACAGGTAATTTGAAGGGTAATATAAATAATACCTTTCATAATATAGCACTCATATTTATTAGAAAAAAAGAGAAATCCGAATTGCTGTAGAAGTAGATGTTTTGTTGAAGCTATTCTGTATCTATGCACCATTTCAGGAAGCTCTTAAAGACTAGATATATACAATTAATATAAATTCAGTTATTAATTTTTATGTGTAACATTCATTGTTCAGTTGATTACCTTTAAATTTCTACATGGTTTATTAACTGGTGGCACTTTATCAGTGAATGTAGTTAATTACTCTTTTATTGTTATCATCCATTGATAACTCAGCTTGTTAAAATATCATAAAACGTTTTGAACTTTGTCAGAGATTTCCAGGTTCTAAAACTGTTGTTTGTATTTTCATTGTTTGGAAATATATACAAACCAGAGGGCTGTAGGGTGACCATTTTATTCATCCTTTTGCATCTTATAAAGAGAAGTCCTATATTCCTCACACCCCTGTTTCACTGTGGTTGGTGAGAGGGAGAGAAGGAGGCAGCGGCGCAGATGCGAACAGGCTCTGGGCTCCTTCCTGGATGCAGCAAACCTTGAAATGCTTCTAGTCACCGCTGAGACTTAGGCAATCTGGACAACTATTCTTAGAATATTTGAGGTTAATGTAAAATCAGGCCCTGGCTGGTGGCTCATTGGATAGGCACTGGCTTGCAAACCCAAAGGTCGCTGGTTCAATTCCCAGCCAGGGCACATAACCAGGTTGCAAGCCAGGTCTCCAGCCAGATCTGTAGCTGGAGGCAGGTGAAAGGCAAGCATACATTGATCCTTCTCTCCCTCTCTGCCTCTCTCCCTTCCCCTCTCTCTGGAAATAATAAAATCTTTAAAATAATAATAATAATAAATAAGTACTGCAATACAGATTTAGCAGTTTGTCTCCTATACCCACTATATTTTGGCCTGATAAGACAGGCGCTTGCCATGTTTGCCCATGCTTTGAAGGGAATATTGCATTTCTAAAAATTATATGCATACTCTTTCTTCAACTTTTTCTGATTTTGAAAAAGATACCAAGATATTTACTTACTTAACTGAAATGGTATGCTTTATTTATTTATTTTTTAAAATGATTTTACTTTATTTTATTTTTTAAAGATTTTGTTTTTTATTTTTAGAGGGAGGGGAGGAAAGAGAGGCAGAGAGGGAGAGAGACATCAATGCATGGTTGCCTTTCTTTCACCTGCCTCCAGTTGCAGACCAGGCTAGAGACCTGGCTTGCAACCTGGTTATGTGTGCCCTGTTTGGTATTTATCTTTTTAAAGTGTAGCCACTGATTCTACTAAAATTCTTAACAGAAATTAAATTCATGGACTGATTCTGAATATTTATCATTTTAAAAGTTTTTGAAAATTAAGCACTGATAAGTATGTATATCAGCAGTTGAAGTTTTAAATCACCCATAAAATTGACACATGAACACAGTGCTGTTTTTTTCATTTTTGTGTTTTATGTTCTAGTGTTTGGTTATGTGCATTTAAAAAGTTATGTTTGTACAGTTTGGTGTCCTGAAAAATTAGGTGGGTTTTTCTTGTTGCTGTTGTTATTATATGTGTATATTTGCCATCACAAAGTTCATAAAATATAGATCAGTTTTCTTTCTCTTCAGAAGATATACCTTCACTTTTCTCTAATCACCTGATTTTTTAAAGGATTTTAGCATTTATGAGTTCAGTTAATTTATATGAAAAAAAGGCAGTGTTAATTTTCTTATTATTTGGAATATCCAGCATGCTCTAAAAACAATACACTTTGTGAATATCTCACACCATATGACACCCTTATCCGAGGTAAAGACCTCTCTTTAGGAAAATGAGCCTTCCATTGATGTGTCTACAAATGCAAGCCTTATTTAAGACAAATTGCCCTTAAGGTATTTGTTGCCTTTTGTTGTTACAGCTTGTCCTTGAATTGTGCCATTTCAACCTTGTAGCACTTGAAAGTGTTTGGTGGATCAGTATGGGAATGCCAAGTTTTAAATATTTTATCTCTGTGGGGAAAGATAATCCCCAAAATCTTGAAAGAAATAATTGTGACCACTTGAACTTTCAATATCATGCCTTTTACGGCTGTTTCTTGAGCCTAGAGACTATATTTCTTTTAAGTTGTTCATGTTATTGGAATGTACACAATTGTTAAAAAGCTGTAGCACAAAACGGATTCACTATGGGCCTGACTAAATGGTTTTTTTTTTTTTTTTTTTGTGATTCATTAAAACAGTAAAATTAAGTTACTCTGCAATTACCTAACTACCTTCCACAGTCTTTTCCTAAACCTGTTTGAGAAGAATACTCATTTATTCTAAACAGAGCAATCTTTAAGGCTAAAAAACCGAAGTCAGTATGAATATCAGTAGACAAAGCCATCATTTTAGGATTATAGAATTAAAACATCCAATAGAATGAGAAAACTTGATACTTTGTACCATATTCATCCTTTGTTTTTCAGTAAATCCTAGATTTCATTTGTAGCTTAGTCTAGTGTGAGCGTTATATTAAGCAAAACACTTAGATCTTCACCATGGATATTTTTGTTCCTTGTTATTTAAAGATTTTTATCATCTCTTTTCTACCATCTCTGCAAAGGAAATACAGTATGTAAGCAGACAAATAAACTTTGTCACATTATCATGATTGTGTGTTCAGATTCTGTTTCTAAATCCACAATAAGAAGATATCAGTTATTTTTCGATGGCCTATGCAAGTAAAGGAGGGTAAAATGTGTTTATTCTTTTACAAATTTGCATTAAGTGAACAAATGATAGCTAGAAATAAGTATAACCTCACAAACAAATCTAGCTCTTAAGAACATACTTATGTGATAAAGCAGAGTAGAATGATGATAAAATGAGCCCACATTAACTTGGACTGCTATTATCAATACTTCAATGAAAGTGATTTTTGCATGAAACCAAAGTTGTTTGTTTTGCCATTTTAATTTAGCCATGAAAAAATATATAAATGCAGGTTTAACTTTTCACTTATTTTGGTCATCCTCCTCACTTTCATAATATGGAGCTCAGGGGAAACAGGGGAGGGGAAACAGGATGGATGTAAGACAATAACAATAAAATTAAATTTAAAAAAATACATGGAATTCATTTTAAAATCCAGAGTGTTGTTACTAGACCTCACTGGAACCTACTCCAAACTTAAAAATATATATATTTAGAATAAATTGAGTTTATTCATTCCACTTATCTAAGCAAAAACCCTATATTTAGGTTACTAAAAAATTCTAAAATTTTTGTGTTTTATTCCAGATCAGAGATACAAAATCAGCAGATCAAAAAACAACCCTCTTGCATTTTATTGCTGAAATTTGTGAAGAAAAATACCGGGATATCCTGAAGTTTCCTGAAGAACTGGAACATATAGAAAGTGCAAGCAAAGGTAATTGATTTGTAACTGTGTTGACTATTTCTTGCCTAAGTATTATTTTTTTAAGTGATGGGCTTAACTAATCTATAAACATGAATCACATTTTTCTGTTTCTCATATAAGTAAAACAGGAAATAGTTTCTATTAGCTTATGGTATATTTGAACAGCATAGTGTGTTTTAAATGGTCTGCTTTTGACTTTATTTTTTAACACTGCTAGGCTATTAAAGCATTCATTTCTCAGATGAGATGATCTATTCTTTTATATATTTCATAAGCACTGGAGTGTATGCTGGTTGCAAAGGAACTGTACTATAGGGCTTTGGTGATATCAAAATGATTGTGAGACATATCTTGCTTGAATATGTTTTAAATCTAGGAGACAAGAAAAGACATACACACAAATACTTAATAAAACAGGGATGCATATGAAAAGTGCTACATGAAAAGAATGTACTGCTGTTTATATTAAACAGAAAGTACTTTTGAATGGATTGATAAGAGAAGGCTTCTGGAAGAGGCCAAAATGAAGCATGAGGCCAGAATTTTGACAGACATGCAAAGGGCGTTCTCTCCAGGGAGCCAGCACTATGAGCAAGACCCAGTGGCAGAATATGATAGAACAGGTGAAAGAGTGGTAGACTATAATAAGGTTGGAGCAGTAAGGTGGCATCTCCCAGATTTCAGTGTTGTTCTAAGCAGTCTGGTCTTAATGCGGTAGGAAGCAGGGGCATGATTGAAGGACTAGAATGGACAAACTTGACACCAGGGAGGAACCAGAGAGAGGGAACAGAAATGTCTCTAGGATTGTAATTTGAGCTAATTAGCTTTGTTGTGAGTATTGTCTATTCTTGGAAGTTGAAAAGTGAAAGGATTAAGGAAATTGTTTTTGAAGATGAGATTATACATGTGGAGAAGTACATTTGCCCTCTTAGATAAGAAAAATATGCCATAAATCATATATTTGAATTTGCACTGTAGTAAACACATTACTCCATAACTCTGAGGACTTTCAGCAAGAACTCAATAGCATATAAATTTCCCAAGTTTATTACAATCCATATAAACCAGTTAGTGTCCTTTGAATGGGGAAAACATGTGTTTATAAAGCTCAAAATATTTTTTGTGTAATATTGTTTAAAAGTTATCTGCTGGTCTGGTATTGTCAGTCAAATCCTCAACATATTTCTTCAAACCAGTGTGTTGCAGTTTGTGGTCCAAGGACCAGAATAACAGTAGAAGACAAACTATATCTCCACAGTACTATTTATTTGCTCTTTTTAAAATAAAATTTTTGTATAATGTGATGAAAAATTATATTCACTACAACTGTAGTAGTAACCCTCTGGCAATTGCTTTTCTTTTAAAAACTTTTTTTTTTAAATTCTTTTAAAAACTTTTTAAAACTTAAGTTTATTGGGGTAATATTGTTTAATAAGATCATATAGGTTTCAAGTGTATATTTCTGTGATACATGAGCTGTATATTGTATTGTGTGCCCACCACCCAAAGTCAAATATCTTCCATCACCATATATTTGGCCCTCTTTACACTTTACCACCCCTCACCCACTTTCCCACTGTTGTCTGTGACTGAATTTTTGTTTGTTTTTCCTGTTTGTTCACTTGTTGCTTTCAGTTCTATATCCCACACATGAGTGACATCATACAGTTCTTAGCTTTTTCTGACTGGCTTATTTCATTTAGCATAATATTTCCAAGGTCTATGCATGTTGTCATAAATGGCTGTGTTTCATCTTTTCTTATGGCTGAGTAGCATTCCATTTTGTATATGTACTAACATCTTCATCTAATTCTCTATTGAAGGACACTTTGATTGTCACTATGTTTCAGCCACTGTGAATAATACTACAGTGAACATAGGGATGCATATAACTATGCAAATAAATGTTTTTGAGTTTACTGGGTGGATACCCAGAAGGATTGCTGGTTCACATGGTAACTGTATTCTTAATTTTCTGAGGAACTGCCATAATGTATTCTGTAGTGGCTTTACCGGTGTCCCTCCAGCAGTGGTCCTTGAATTTAAAAACACATCTTCCTGACTAGAGGCATATATACTAACATATAACTAATGTGAAATTATAGCAATATTTTGAAAATGTGTATTCTAATTTGAAACATGAGAAACGCTACAAATCAGACCAATTCTAAAATTAGGCCATTTCAGGACTGTTGTTAATTTTTCATTGCCCTCTACCAGAATTTTTTTCTAAATTGTCTTTCTTTAATGTATAGATTTAAATTCAGAAAGATTTTGATTAAAAGCATATCAAGGTATGTTTATGTAAAATGATTTGCCAGTTTTACAATGGCGATGTTTAAATTTTACATTAAGGATACTGTACATGAATATACCTAATAAACATATTTTTAGCCAAAACAATCTGAAACAACTTGAATGAAATCTGGAATGAAATTTATATCGGTTTTGATTTTTAAGTTTAAATACCTGTTTCTATTTATGTCTGTATCTACATCATATCATATACACTTTTATTTACTGTTGATAATAGAAACCTAAAGAGCACAGCATTTTGAGTTAGATTGCATAAAGTTCCATTCCCAGCTCTATTACTTATCAGTTCTATAGCCTTGAATTACTAATTTAAACTTCCAAGTTTTAATTTCCTCATCTGTAAAATGGAAATGATAATATCAGTAAGATAAATTGAATTAACATATTTAAAGTAAGCAGTAAAAAAGGTTGGCACACAGTAAATATTAATTGTTTGCTATACTGCTGTCATTACATCATCATCATTATTTTAGTATTATTATTATTAGTAGTAGTAGTAGTAGTAATAGTAGTAATAGTCATCGTTGTTATAGTAATTGAGGTACTACTGTTGTAATTGGAGAAGCCCTGGTTCTTCTCACCAGCACAGTAAAGAATTGCAGATCAGTGAGCTTATGAGCATGCATGCAAAGTTTATTAGTGACTGGGAGCACAAAACTATGGATGGCCAAAGGTGGGGGTGGCAAGCCACTTGCCCTAGGGTGGTCAGAGCCCCAGTGGCCCCTGAGCCAAGAAGGCCAAGAGGGCCAAGAGCATGAGTTCTTTGTTCTGAGCATTTATATAGTGGTGGGATAGGGGTGAAAAAGTTACATATTGATTGACAGGCCTAGGTGATGCCACCTTTTCTTGGGAAATGTGACTATGGAATTTAGGCATGTGTGGCGTTTTGTTGGCCTGAATCCTTATCTTGCTTCAGAACCCATTTGTTCATGTTATTGCAAGACAAATATGTAACAGGAGGCAGTTAAGTTGGTACAGTTACCCGCAGTTATTTATGGGCTCTTTCTGTAAGCATTAGGGACTCCCTCTTAAAACAGCAACAGATAGTGACCAGAGGTAGAGAATTAACCAAAGCTGTTTCATAGGGTTCTTCTTTGGGCACTGTGGACCTCCTTTCAGGCCTTGGAAAGAAAGAACCGCTTCAAAGCCTTTCACAGGTAGTGGAAACTGATACATAGGATTTCAAGGACTGCCCTCCTCCCATGTTAGCATGGTGTGTTGTGATGTTAGAACACCTGGCAATATTATAGGACCAGACTCAGCGCTGCTGAGTTGCTGAGTTGCTGAGTGAGACATATCTCCCACTGCTACTTATTCTTCTGTAACACTTTGAATATTATGTTCATTGCTATTGCCTTGTTGGAAGGAAATAATCATAATCATAAGGATACCTATAGTTCCTCCATCTTGGCTAAGTATGTAGTATATCCAGTTCTATTTGTTTGTCTTCTGTGTCCAGGTTTTGATAAATCCTTCATACTTTTCTTTTACAATATAACCAACTTCTTTCTCCCTATTTCAAGAGCAAAATTTCTCTGTTGTATTTTGATTATTTCTGCTTCTGTGTATTTTCCCTGCCTGTGTATTCAAAAGACTGTTGCCAGAACTCCTCTTCCTATCTCGCTGGGGCTGCAGCAATCCTTATTCTTGTTATTTTCACCAGTTCTTATTCTTTCCCTATGAAATTCTGACTCAGAGTTCTCAAGTCCAGAAGTTCTTAAGCACATTCTGTCTGCTTGCATCCATCTTTCATTTCCTCCTAGTTTTCATTTCACTGAGTCCAGACATATTTTCTCTTGAGCCATTTTTATTCCTTTCTCTATGTACGATTTCATGCTGCATCCCATGCCTGGAAATCTCACCTGCCCTGTCAAATGACTGTTCAAAATCTATTTGCTCTTATTTTTTCTTAATACTTTAATACTAAAGCCTTAGGAGAAAATACTCTTGAATTTAGTCTGCAGGAAAAAAACAAAACATGGTGAAATGTCAAGCCAGTTACCTTTAATTTATAGTTAAACGCTTGTCCTTGGTATTTGGGTCTAACTTATCTTGTTTGCTTAATGTACATTTCAGTCCTGTTCAATTCTCACTCCTGTCACCTTCAGTACTCTGTATAGCATATATATATATATTTCACAGTCCACTAGCAAAAGTAAAAAGAAATCAACATTATATAATTCATTTTATTTGATGATGTACTCCTTGTTAAATGATCACATTTACAAACAAAACCAAAATCAGTAACTTTTATTCTAAGAGGATGAGATATAGAGAAGATGAAACAAATTTAGTTAATGATTGAATTATGTAAAGAATAATTGTATAATTACTAATGTTTTTTCCCACTTTTGGATTATTAGAATCTGAGTTCTTATTTTGCCAGAATAGTATCTTTCCTGTTTGGTATACCAAATAACACATTTATTTTAGTTCACTATTAATGACATAGACCTCAAATTAACTGACAAAGAAAAAAATTCTTTGAAGTAAAAAGAAAACTATGGGAAGGAAATATGTGAGATCCATGGACAAATTTATTTTGTATTTGCCTTTATTCTTTGGAAAGCTTGGCTGTGGTATAGTGTTAGCCTATTTTTTTCACAGCTCTGTAATTCAAAGATATTGGGAGAAAACACATCACTTTTACATTAAATCAGATATATATAGAAGAATACAGAATCCACATGAATTTTTAAAATAAAACAGATGACTTCAAAGAAATTTCAGACTAGAAGTAGATCCCTAGGGTTAACATGTTCAATCTTCTTTTCCATTAGGGTACTTGGGTGAGAAAAATTTATGAAGTAACACCTAAAGAATGATAGAGTGGTTTTGTTTTGGACTGATTTCACTTTTTTTATTTACTTAGTTATTATTTCAGGGAGGGGAAAGGCAAGCAGGTCAGGTGAGGGAAAAGACTGCCCAACTCTTCTAAACAGATCTCATAGTCCTTATGAAATTCGGAACCAAATGGTACAATGTAATTTTATTATCAGTACAATTAATAAAATAATCTTGCTTTGCTCATTTTATTCTAGATTAAATTATAAACCTTCAGGTTCTCTCATTAATGTTTGACAAACCAATAAGGCTAAAGAGAGACAAAAATGGTTGCTGTAGAGAGCCTGATGCCTTTAAGATATTGAAAATATTTTTTATAAACTACAACTACCTTTAGCCCAATGATATATATATGGAGAGAGAGAGAGCTAAATCTTGATAAAGCATTGCTAGTTTATTAGACATATTTTATAAATATTTTTTTCCTCCCTGTGTCTATCACTTTAACTTTCAATTTTGAGGATTTTTATAGTTTGATTTAAAACACCTGGTGCTTTATAGGTCAACTCTAGGGAGTAAACTAAAGGGGTTAATAAAGTTCAATTAAAGCTGTTCTACTCAGCAGGGAAAAGTTATATTAATATATTTGAATGCACTATTAATCCTAAAGTTTTGCATAAATCCAAAATTTGTTTAACCTTAGTTAAATTAATACCATCCTATAAAATAAAAACTGATTAAGTTTCTTATGAACATTGTTAATTTCTTTTGAGTTACATCAATTATTATACATTTTAATGAGAAACTATACCTTTTTAATAGCTGCCATGTTTCCATGTGATAATAAGTAACTCTGATTACCTATTTATCGAATCTGACTTATTTATAAGATTGATAATGAAATGTTATGAATATAGGACATGTTGGAAAGAAAAAACTTATAAAATGTAGAAAAAGAAAAAATCATAGCAGAGTAAAAAGCTTAAGGAATGATAAAACCCAAAACAACTTTTTGTGTAACTCCAGAGCTGCTAAAAACTTTAGATACCATCAAGTCCTTGCAGAAAGGGACCCAATATGGCATTTTGTCCAAATTTATCATTTTGCAGTTGAAGAAACTGAAGCCCAGATTGATGAAGGAATCACACAACTCAGTGGATTCAGTGAAAGTTTGCAAACCTTGTCTAGAGTTATTTTATTACATATGTTTCAGCTCCAGTTTTGCTTATTTTGTGGTCTAAAATATACAACAGAAAATTTACGTTAACATTGGAATACATATAGAAAGTAAATGCTGACCAAATAAAGGCTCACTGGAATGTTAATGCTAATACTTCTTCTCTATAGTGGTCCACATTGCCATTGAGCCCCATTTGACAAAATTAACCTCTCTTTTCTTTCTGTCATAGCATGTTAGCCTTATTAGTAATGTAGCACATACCATACTTGCATTTTTAAAATATATTTTATTGATTATGCTCTTACAGTTTTCCCAACTTTCACCTTTGCCCTCCTCCACCCAGTACCTCCTATTCCTTCCAGCAGTGCCGCACCTTAGTTCATGTCCATGTGTCATGCATGTAAGTTCTTAGGCTTCTCCATTTCCTTTATTCTTCTTCACACCCCCCCTGTCTATTCTGTAATACCAATATATGCTTCTATTTTTTCCCACATTTAGACAATTCACTATTATTTTTAAAAGATTTTTTAAATTTATTATTTCCAGAGAGAGAGGAAGGGAGAGAGGCAGAGAAGGAGAGAGACATCAATGTATGGTTGCCTTTCACCTGCCTCAATTCATTATTTAATTACTGTCTTCTGTTTGCTTTTCTATGTACCTCCTGAATTGAGTTTCCTCAGTGACAAGGAATACACCCCATTTGTCCCTATAGTTTCAGTGTTAGCACAACAGCTCAGGAAGAAGTAAATGCTTAAGGAATGTTTATTAAGTTGGATCATTGCATATCATTTTAGTACAGCAGGCATACTTCAAAATAAGACATTGTGGGAAGTTGACAAATAGGGAAGAAAAACCTGAAAATTGCTGTTTGCTGTAAATACAAGAGGAAAACTAATATGATTTAAAATACACAAGATACCAGGATTTAATGATATTTCCTGGCCCATATTTTGCTTCTTTCAAGGAAAAAGTTAAAATTGGAAACAGTCAATTTAATAATAAAAAGTACCTAGACTTATGGAGGCCCCCAAGACATAATGGTTTATAGTGAAGAGTAAGGATTAAAAGTCCCATAGGAACTAATGGCAACCAAATGTCTCAATGTAATATCTAACTGCTGAAAACTCTTTTTATTCTAATGCCTGAAAATACTACTTTCATATTGTCCATTGTTAGTTCTATTAAAAAATCTTTGAGTTGAGGAACAAAGGCTTACTGTTCCTTGCTTTATGTACAGTGACTCATAGGACCCAAGATATGAACAAGTATTAAACTGCAGAATTTCCTAGCAAATTTAAACTTTGAGTTTTAGTCAACATTTTGAAGCCAGACCGATAGAGTGATGTGACAAAATAACAGTGGAATTGACATTACTTAAATTTTAACAATCTGAATTAAACTAAGTACACATTCCACTCCAATACTTTAATATTCATAACAAATTTTAATATTTTATAGCTTCCTTTGGACTTTTTAAATACATACTGTTTAAAATAACCTAGACTGTAATTCATCCAGCAAACTATTTATCATATTAACACCATAAATATCTTATACATTTGAAAGGGATATTAAGTTTTAGGGAATCAAATTTATACATTTTCCAGTTTGTTACACTTGTTTCTTCCTTACTTTCCCCAACTCATCCCTAATTGTTTTTTTAACACAATGAATTGTTTAAAAATAGTAGAAACAGTAGGAGGCCTAGAACATAGAGTGTATCTTTCCAATCTGAAATGTCAAAAGGATTTAAGAAACAAAGTCATGTTTTCCTACCGGTTAGTAATCTAGTTATTACTAACCAGTGTTTACAATTCATAATATATCAAAACACTCCAATGCATTTTTAGTATGATTAGTATTTTTATTTTGAAACTATCACATGCATATTGCAGGATTAGCAAATGAGTACTTAAAAATTTTTATTATTTAAAAAATAATTTATAGTTGTTCTATTACAGTTGTCCCATTTTCCCCCATTGCTCTCTCCTGCCCACCCTACCCCCTCTCCAATTCATTTTCATTTCTAGAGGGAACTGTTAAAAACACTAATATCATCAGTTATTAGTGAAAGGAAACAGAGATCATTGCCAATTGGATTTGGGTAAAAAGTTTCAACATAAATCAACATTTTTTTAATAGTATAAAAAACTTATTTTGCCTCTGAACCACTTCCAGTTAAGTTGCTGAAATGATGCTCTGTCACCCATGAATACATTTTTAATATATTTTTAAAATCCACTTTATTATTTCCATTACCATTTAATCCCCTTGTACTCCCTCCCCCTGTAATCACCACACTGTTGTCCATGTTCATGAGTCCTTTTTCCTTTTTGCTCAGTCCCTCCACTCCCTAAGCCCCCTCTCACTTAGGCCTGTCAGCCTGTTCTCTCTGAGTCTGTCTCTATTTTGTTTATTAGTTCAGTTTGTTTATCAGATTCCACACATGAGTAAAATCATATGGTATTTGTCTTTCTCTAAGTGGCTTATTTCACTTAGCATAATATTCTCCAGGTCCATCCATACTGTTGCTAAGGGTGAAAGTTTCTTATACCAAGTAGTATTCCATTGTGTAAATGTCCTATAGTTGTTTTATTTACTCATCTATTGATGGACACTTGAGCTGCTTCCATATATTGACAATTGTAAATAATGCTGCAGTGAACATAGGGGTGCTTATGTTCTTTCAAATTAGTGTTTTGGGTTCCTTCAGATATATTCCCAGAAGTGGGATTGCTAGGCCATAGGGCAGTTCCAATTTTAATTTTTTGGACGACATTTCCCCATACCACCATCCGTATCAAGAAATTAACACTGATACATTACTACCATTTGATTCTACCATTCATGACTCCCTGGTCGTTCCTAAAATGTCCAAAGTGATTTGTTCAGTATCACATTTTACATTTAGGTTTTATATCACATTTGATCTTAAAATATCAAAGAAGTTGTGCTATGTTATCTCATTACATCTTATCTTATAGCACGTGAATTTAATTTGATTCATTATTGGTAATATTAACTTTGGTCACTCACTTAAGGTGGTATTTCCCATCTCCTTCACTCTAGAATTAGCCATTTTCTCTTTGTAGTTAAAAATATTAAACAGCTTTATTAAGATATAATTGAAAAAAAGATATAATTGAAAAAAAGATATAATTGAATCAACAATTTTTATAGACTTATATAGGTATTTGTCACGGTAACTTAGATTTTGCACCCCAGGATCTTTTTCTGCTAGCCATCTGTATGCATATCTGTCTCACACCATTGACTTACCTATCTCAGAATATAGACTTCTGTGCTTTTCCAAACTAAAATGCCAGTCCATTCCCTTTGCCCTTTTGAGACCTAGGTAATTTTTTAGTTTTTATTTATTACATTTATTGAGATGACATTGGTTTATAAGATTATGTAAGTTTCAAATGTACAGTTCTATAATACATCATCTATATTTTACTATTGGTTAACCACACAAAGTGGTCTCCTCCCCTTACTATATATTTGACCCTGTTTACCCTTCTACCTCTTCATCTACTTCCCCTTTGGCATCCACCAAACTGGTATGTGTCTACACTGTCTTTTGTTTGTTTTTTAATTTTGTTTCTTTGTTGCTTTCTGTTTTAAATTCCATATATGAATGAAATTATATGGTTCTTGTTTTCTCTGCCTTATTTTGCTTAGTATGATGGTTTCAAGACCCATCTATGTTGTTGTTAATGGTAATGTTTCGTCTTTTCTTAAGGCTGAGTAGTAGCCTATTTTGTATATGTACCATATCTTCTTTATTCAGTCCTCTATCAAAGGCACTTAGGTTATTTCCATTTTTTGCTTACTGTGAATAATGCTTCAGTGGGCATAGAGATATATTAAGATATACTATATGTCTTTATGAATAAATGTTTTCAATTTGGGGAGTAGGTACCTAGAAGACAGATTGCTGGATCATATGATAGATCTATTCTAAATATTTTTTGGAACTTTCATGTTGTTTTCCATAGTGGCTAAACCAATATGCATTCCCATCAGCAATAAATGAGTGTTCTTTTTTCTCACAACCTCACCAACACTTATTATTTGACTTGTTGATGATAGCCATTCAAACAGGTGTGAGAAGGTATCACATTCTGGTTTTAATTTGAATTTCCCTTATAGCTAGTGAAGTTGAACACCATTTTACTTAGATGGATGCACTCTAGTATTTAAAAACAAAAAGACATTTATTTTTTTAAAGATTTTATTTCATTATTTTTTAGAAAGAGGGGAAGGGAGAGAGGCATAGAGGGAGAGAGACATCAGTGTATGGTTGCTTTTCACCTGCCTCCAACCACAAACCTGGCTGGAGACCTGGTTTGCAACCTGGTTATGTGCCCCAGCTGGGGAATCAAACCTGCGACCTTTGGGTTCGCAGGCCGGTGCCTTAACCACTGTGCTACCAGCCAGGGCTCAGAAAGACATTTTTAAAAGCCCTCCAACCATGTTATTATATACCTGTAAGCATTCTGGGTGATCTTTCTATAATTATCAGTATTATGCTATTGGTATCGCATTGAATCTTAACATGTCCTGAGCACATCCTGGGTGACAATTTTCACTAAGGGCCTGTCACTGCCATCATTGTTATCACTGTGTCTTTGCTTCAGTGTCAGAAAGCAGGATATGTGGGAATATTGTTCAGTTTTATCTTACTGGACATCTGGGGTTATTAGTTAAAAAGTGAATTTAAAAAATTTTATTGTTGTTCTATTATATCCATCCCCTTTTTACTCCCCTCTGTCCCCTTCCCCACCTACCCACTCCCCCGAAAAGTGAATATTCACACATGAAATGTTATAATTTGATTGACTTCAGAGTTGTTATAATTTCATTCACTCTTGAAGTAAAACTCAGAGACAGATTTAATGCAAGAGTGTAAAGGACTGATGCTGAGTAGTAATGCCAGGGTGCAGAGGGGAGAGTGAAGGGAAAGGGAAAACAACAGAAAAGAAGAAAGAACCACATGCTGCCACAGCAGAGTCATGAGGAAAGGTGGTTCATGCTCATAGTGGAGATTCCTTTATACCCCTAGAGAAAAACGTGTGGAATTGAGTGATCAACTTGGTTACTGTTACGGCAGTTTTCACCATGACCAATCCCTTTGATAGAGTCATCAATAAGGATCAGCAAAGGTTAGGAATATAGGGGTTAGGGGTTTGGGAAGATTACAAGAACAGTGTCACAGCAACCTAAACAATTGTTTTCGTGCTCCACTTTTTACACACTTCTAAGGTGGCTTGAACAGAAGGACCATGTCATAGGTGGCTACACTGGTAATATGATTTCCTGAATTTAATTGGGATGTTTTTCTGGAATTTGGATTCTTAAAGTTGAATTAGTAAATAGAAAATATAATATTGACTTGTGCCAATTTCATATGACTCAAATTCCTTAATGGTATTTTTATGTAAATGTCAAAATGGACGTAGCATTTTTATTCACAGATTTATTAAAATAATGAGGTGTAGAAAACCTGAGTTCTACTAAAAGCTAATAGCTCTAAGGCAAAGGATTATGGTATAGTCATATCTGAAAGAAACAATGCTAGGAATAATATGTACAAAGGTGAGAGTCGTAACATACATTTTAGTGTCAACTTTGTTATTACCTACTTGTTGGGTTATAGTTTAGCCATTAAACCTCTTCCTGCCTCTATCCTATTTTGTACAGTAACATTTATTAATTTGAAAAACAGACATGATCATATGTAGCCTACTTATTTCTCCAGATGATTGTAATAATAAGTTTTATTATAATAAACTTGGATATTCAATGTGGGCATGCCTTAGGAAAAAAATGCTATAGATAAATAATGGTTTATTATTCAAGGTAATGTGATCCTAATTCCAAATGATTTTGATCAGGTATTTTGTCTGTTTGTTCAGTCTTATTTTTAAAGTGAAGGTCAAAATTCACTTGTTAAATCATAAAGCTCTCTGAAAGAATGTATGGTGTTATTAATTTTACTTTTACTTTTTCAATTTTATATAGTTTTTTTGAGATAAGACTAAAAACATGATTGCAAAGGCTCATCTTATTTTATTTTTTAATTTAATTTTATTGTTGTTGTATTACATCCATCCCCCTTTTACTCCTCTCTGTTCACTTCCCTACCCACCCACTCCCCAACAAAGTCAATCCCGTTTGTTGTCCATGTCCATGGTTCTTCCATGCTGGTTCCTTGACTAAACTGCTCCCCTTCTTTGCCTCCTCCTCCCCCCTTTCCCTTGCCCATGGAAAGTCTATTCATTGTATTTATGTATCTGGTTCAGTTTTACTTGTTTGTTTGTTTTGTTCATTATTGTCCTATAATGGGTGAGATCATATGATATTTGTCCTTCACTGACTGGCTTATTTCACTAAACATAATACTTTCCAGTTCCATCCATGTTGTTGCAAAGGGTAGGAGTTCCTTCTTTCTTTCTGCTGTGTAGTATTCCATTGTGTAAATGTACCAAAGTGTTTTGATCCAATCATCCACTGATGGGCACTTAGGCTGTTTCCAACACTTGGCTATCATAAATAATGCTGCTATGAACATAGGGGTACACAGGTTCTTATGAATTGGTGTTTAAGGGTTCTTCGGGTATAGTAACAAGATCACATTAAAGCATTCATAAGTTAAAGTTGATTCTTATTCATTCAGCTGTCCTATGTCTTTTGGTGCATTTAATCCATTTACCTTTGTACCTGTTTCTGTCTGTCTCTATTTCTTCATCTTCTTAAAGCAGACCTTTTAGCATCTCTTGCAATGCTGGTTTGGTGGAGATGTATTCTTTTTCTTTTTTAAAGATTTCTTTTGTCTTATTTCACCTTTTATTTTGAATGACAGCCTTGCTGGGTAGAATATGCTTGGTTGCAGGCCTTTGTTTTGCATTGCTTGAAATATTTTTTGCCATTCCCTTCTGGCTTGTTGTGTTTCTGTGGAGGAATTAGCTGATAACCTTATGGGAGCCCCCTTGTATGTTATTAACTGTTTCTCTCTTGCTGCTTTCAGGATTCTCTCCTTGTCTTTGAAATTTGCCATTTTCATGATAATGTGTCTTGGAGTGGGCCTGTTTGGGTTCATCTTCCTTGGAAACTTCTGTGCTTCCTGAGTTTGCCTCACATTTTCTCTACTCAAGTTAGGGAAGTTTTCTGTCATTACTTTTTCAAAAAGGTTTTCTATCCCTTGCTTCTCCTCTTCTCCTGGTATCCCTTTGATACAGATGTTACTATATTTCACGTTGTCCTGCAGCCCTCTTAAAACCTCTTCATTCTTTTTCAGTCTTTTTCCATTTTGTTGCACTGCCTGGGAATTTTTTTCTACATTAACCTCCAGCTCACTGATCCTATCCTCTGCTTTCTCTTGCCTACTTTTGATTCCTTCTACTGTGTTCTTCAATTCAGAAATGGTATTCTTCATTCCCTCCTGTCTCTCTCTCTCTTTTGTTTTTAATTTTTAGAGAAAGGGGAAGGGAAAGAAGCAGAGAGGGAGAGAAACATCAATATATGGTTGCCTTTCACCTGCCTGCAACCTGGCTATGTGCCCTGGCTGGGGAATTGAACCAGCAACCTTTGGGTTTGTAGCCCAGTGCCTTATCCACTGTGCCACCAGCCAGGGCTCCTTCTGTCTCTTATTGATGGTTTCTGTGTCCTTTTTAATGTTGATGTAGTTCTCAGTAAGTTCCTTGTAGCTTTCCTGGAGTTCTTCATAGTTCCCCTGGAGTTGTTTGCGGTTTTCTTTGAGGTGGCTAAGGTCATTGAGCTTCTCTATCATCATTATTATTTTTTTTTTTAATTTTTTTTAAAGATTTTATTTTATTATTTTTAGAAAGAGGGGAAGGGAAAGAGGCAGAGAGGGAAAGAGATATCAATGTATGGCTGCATTTCACCTGCCTTCAGCCACAGACCTGACTGGAGACCTGGTTTGCAACCTGGTTATGTGCCCTGGCTGGTCATTATTATTTTGAATTCCATGTCTGAGAGTGTGCTTACCTCTCTTTCATTTGGCACTCTTCCTGGAGATTCCTCCTTTCCATTTGCTGAGGGTTTATTTTTTTGTCTCCCTGTTTTAGGTGACTCTTGTTTGTTTCTGCTTCTTGGATTGGTCTGCTTTGACTTACTGTCTTAGTGGTGTGCGGCTCATCTTATTTTAAATAACATCTCTAAACTTTTATGGAACAATCATTGTTCCACATTCAAGAGTTGATCATAAAGATTCCAGTATCTTATTTTGTTATTTTATCTTTGTCCTTAGTATGTATAAACATAGGAGAAAAAAAAGAATAGTTTTTAATTAAATATTCTAAGTGATTGTAAATGTTGAGGGGAAAATGAAAAAAGCATGAATTTTAAATATTAAAATAACTATCAAACTTTTAATAAAACATTATTTGATGTGTATTTTAAAGAAATGAATTGTGTTTGCACTTGTAGAAGAAAACCCAATGCTAATGTTTATACTAGTTATTATTTATTTAAGTATGCATTTTCCCTAATATCTAATAGAATAATAAACATTAGCATCTATAAAGAGCTTATTAAGTGGCAGGCAATGTTTTAAATATGGTTTTATAGAAAAGGCTGCCAAGTCTCAGAAACAGCAAGTAAACTGCTCCAGGTCACACAATTAATAAGAGCTAAACTTTCGGCTACTTTCATAACACCTGTTCTATTCCCTGTAACAACATTGATAGTAATATCAAAAACAGAGTTAAAAAGCTATAAAATATGAAGATTGTATTAATAAATGTAAGAGATATTGAGAAAGCAAATTTGTATTTCAATAGGAGCATTAATTATTATCGTTAGAAACACCCAGTGATATTATACAAATGCAAACAATTATTGGTTTACTCAAATTCTGGTAAACTAATAAATACATAAAAATGATATTGTTAGAATTAAGGGTTTTATTCAAGTGATGTTTGCTTCTACATGTCCACAGAGAAGACTATCACACCCTGTGATGATGAGCAAAGAATAACTGTCTCCCTTCCCCACCCTTCTTGAAGGATAGGGCCATCAAATAAACAAGTTTATTTAACTTTATAGGAGAAGGACTTGCAGTCCCGGAGTTGTACATTTGTATCTTTTTTTAAGGAACAGACTTTCATTGTGCAGAGGGGTGAGGGGCAGGGGAGAAAGAAGCAAAGCAGGGAAGCAGTTTCGTCAAGGAACTAGTATAAATGACTCATGGACATGGACAACATGTGGAATTGACTGTGGAAGAGGGGATAGGGAGCATGGGACAGGGGAAAGCTATGGGGGAAAATGGTGTAAGTGTAATACAACAACAATAATTTTTTAAATTTAATTTTGTTGTTGTATTACATCCATCCCCTTTTTACTCCCTTTTGTCCCCTTCCCCACCCACCCAGTCCCCCACAAACTCAATTGCACTTGTTGTCTATGTCATGTCACTTTTCTTCAGTAATCTATTCTGTGGAAGTATTAAAACAGGCTGGTAATTTCAGGAAAAGGATGCATTTTAAACATAGGTACAGATCATGTAGATAGTAAGCAAGAGTTTTGTGGTAATCATTGGTGTACTGTATAAAGCCTGACACCATTACCTTGTAGCAGAGAGCAGCACATTTCCAACACTTTAAATTAAGGTCATGATGAACACTGATTTAGTGACTGAATCATTGCTCATAGAGGAAGTCTCTAGTCACAACACTTTAAGTAACCATTCCAAATATAACTTTGTTTTGTGTGTGTTTCTGTTTAAAGACACCGAAACAAGGTTATATAACTACAACAATCTTTATTGCATTTTTTCATATTTAATTTTTTGAGGTATCTCCATACTGCTTTCCACAGTGGCTGCACCAGTCTGCATTCTCACCAGCAGTGCAAAATGGTTCCCTTTTCTCCACATCCTCACCAGCACTTGTAGTTTGTTTGAGTTATTAATGATGACCCTTCTGACAGGTGTGAAATGTATCTAATTGTGGTTTTAATTTGCATTTCTCTGAGCATTTTTTCATATGTCTAGAGGTTATCTGTATGTCCTCTTTAGAGAAATATGTATTCAGATCCTTTGTCCATTTTGTTCTTGGAGTGTGTGTGTGTGTGTGTGTGTGTGTGTATGTGTGTGTTGAGTTTTATAAGTTCTTTATGAATTTTGGGTAGTAACTCCTTATTAGGTATATTGGCAAATATGTTCTTCCATTCAGTGAGTTATCTTGATTGATTTTTTGGTGGAAAGGAAAGAGATTTTGTTTATTTGAGAGGTGTACAGATTTATATTTAAGGTGCAATTATGCCAATAAAATCCTACTTTCTTAAAAAACCTAAAATATACAGCCCTGCCCAGTTAGGCTAGCTTTAAAACAGACAAGCACATGATGTCATTTTTCAGATACACAGTAACAGTTCACAATTTAGCATTCCAGTTACAAATTCCAAGTTCCCAACAGCTGCTATACCCAATTAGGGGAGTATCTTGCACACACTTCCCAACTCTTATACCACATGTAATTCCCTATCTCTGTGTAAGCTGCATGTCTCACTTTCTCCCTTTTGCTCCTCACTTCTCAAACTAGGTGAGTTCTCAGGCCACATGTCTCTATGGGTCAGTCCAGGAGAGAGAAAGAGAGAGAGAGAGAGGAGAGAGAGAGAGACAATGCCTGTTTGAACGTCCGTCTGGGCAAGAAAGTATCTTTTGATTTTGTTATGGTTTCATTGGCTGTGCAAAAACTTATTTGTTTGATGAAGTCCTAGTTCATTTTTTCTTTTGTCTCCCTTGCCCTAGAAGATAATATCAGAACAAATATTGCTATGAGCAATGTCAGGGGTTTTACTGCCTATAATTTTTTTCTAGGATTTTCATGGTTTAGGGTCTAACATTTAAGTCTTTAATTCATTTTGAATGTTTTATTGTATGTGATGTAAGAAGGTGGGCTAATTTCATTTTTCTACATGTATCTGTTCAATTTCCCCAGCACCATTTATTGAATAAATTATCTTTAGTCCATTTTATACTCTTGCTTACTCTCTCAACTATTTATTGGCCATAAATATGTGGGTTTATTTCTGGGCTTTCTATACTGTTTCATTGATCTATATGTCTGTTTTTAATGCCAGTACCATGCTGTTTTGATGACTATGGCTTTATAGTATAGTTTGTTCTTTTTTCAGATCACTGTTGCTATACAGGATCTTTTGTGGTTCCATTTAAATTTTTGAAATACATCATTTTGCATTAATACAAATGAAGTTAACAACTGTTGTTCCAGAAAACAGTGAGCCAAATTCTTACATAGCTAGCTGCTTTTTTGGGGGGGGAAATATTGTTTATCAAAAATAAACCCAGAGGCACCTGGAAGATGGCGACAGAGTAGAGAGCAGTGCTGATAGTATTCTCGAGTACCAAAGCAGCTAGAGGACAAGATAGGGACCATGAGACGTATTCAGGACCCTAGGAATTGGAACGGGCAGCATCTGGACACAGGGGAGCACAGCCCAGAGGCAGAGGAGTCCAGTAGGACACCCACAGGACCTGAATACAACAAGACAGCCCAAATAAAGGGCACACAAAGAACAGCAAGTGGAGAAAATCTGGGAGATGGCTACACTGAACTCCACAAATCTCCTATCACAGAAGGGTGCTCAACTAAGGCAAGGAAGCAAAGCAGGTTAACCCAAGGAAAGAACAAAAATAAATAAATAAAGAGCAAGCAAGAACAGACACCCAAAATGGGGAAAAAAAGAATCAGTGCATCACCAAAAGGAAAGGAAGAATCCCCAGAAAGAATACAAAATGAAACAGAGCCACCGGGAATATCAGATGAGGAATTCAAAAGAATGATGATAGAGAAGCTCAGTGAGCTCCGCCACATCAAAGAAAAATATAAACAACTCCAGGAGAACTACAAAGAACTCCAGGGAGATTACAAAGAACTCCAGGGAAATTACAAAGAACTCCAGGGAAGTTACAAGGAACTTACTGAGAACTACAACAGCATGAAAAAGGACATGGAAACTGTCAACAAGTGCCAGGAAAATGAAGAATACGATTTCTGAATCGAAGAATACAGTAGAAGGAATCAACAGTAGGCTAGAGGAAGCAGAGGACCGGATCAACGAGACGGAGGATAATGTAGACAAATACTTCAAGACAGTACAAGAGAATAAAAAAAGGCTGAATAAGACTGAAAAGGGGTTAAGAGAACTGCAGGACAACATGAAACGTAACAACATCCGTATCATAGGGATACCAGAAGGAGAAGAGAAACAAGGAATGGAAAACCTCTTCAAAAAAGGCATGATAGAAAATTTCCCTAACATGATGAGTGAAAACATGAATCCAGTTCAGGAAGCACAGAGGGTCCCAATGAGAATCAACCCAAACAGACCAATACCAAGGCACATTATTATGAAAATGGCTCATTTCAAAGACAAAGAGAGAATCCTAAAAGCATCAAGAGAGAAAAGAAAAATAACATACAAAGGGGCTCCAATAAGGCTGTCAAATGATTATTCAACAGAAACAATTCAAGCCAGAAGGGAATGGCAAAAAGTATTTCAAGTCATGGTCAACAAAGGCCTGCAACCAAGAATACTCTACCCAGCAAGGCTCTCATTCAAGATAGAAGGAGAAATAAGGAGCTTCCCAGACAAAAAAAGACTGAAAGAATACATCTCTACCAAACCAGCATTGCAAGAAA
>PVIW01011008.1:20927-40432 GCA_004026585.1 Noctilio leporinus | reverse complement strand
TCCCCCCCCCCCAAATTCAATCCCACCTGTTGTCCATGTCCATGGTTCCTTTATACTACGTTCTTGTCTAATCTGCTTCCCTTCCCTGCCTCTGCCTCCCCCCTCCCCCCAACCCCTTTCCCCCTGACCACTGAAGGCCCATTCACTGTATTCATATATTTGGTTCTATTTTGCTTGTTGTTAGTTTTGTTCATTATTGTCCTGTAATGGGTGAGATCATATGATATTTGTCCTTCGCTGACTGGCTTATTTCACTAAGCAAATACTCTCCAGTTCCATCCATGTTGTTGCAAAGGGTACAAGTTCCTTCTTTCTTTCTGCTATATAGAATTCCATTGTGTAAATATCCCAAAGTTTTTTGATGCAATCATTCACTGATGGGCACTTAGGCTGTTTCCAGCACTTGGCTATTTTAAATAGTGCTGCTATGAACATAGGTATACATAGGTTCTTATGAATTGTTGTTTCAGGATTCTTTGGGTACCAATATTATTCTAATCTCAAAACCAGATCAAGACACAACTAAGAAAGAAAACTATAGGCCAATATTTTTGATGAACAGAAATGCTAAGATTCTCAACAAAATATTAGCCAACCAGATCAAACAATACATGAAAAACATCATACATTATGATCAAGTGTGTATCTTCCCAGGGATGTGAGGATGGTACAACATTCACAAATTAATACATGTAATACATCAATCACATCCACAAACTGAAAAACAAAAACCATATGATTTTATCTGATTTATCATGCTGGAAAATGATTTGATGAAGTGCATCAACCATTTATGATAAAAACACTCAGCAAAATAGGAATAGCGGGAGCATACCTAAACATAATAAAGGCCATAAATGAGAAACCTGAAGCTAACATCATATTCAGTGGGCAAAATCTAAAAGCTTTCCCCCTAAGATCAGGAACAAGACAAGGCTGTCCACTTTCTCCACTTCTACTCAACATGGTTCTGGAAGTTTTAGACATAGCTATCATACAAGAAAAAGGAATCAAAGGTATCCAAATTGGAAAGGAGGAAGTCAAACAGTCATTATTTGCAGATGACAAGATAGTGTACATACAAAACATGATAGACTCCACCAAAAACTTACTTGACCTAATAAGCACATTTACCAAAATAGCTGGATATGAAGTCAATATCCAGAAATCAAAAGCATTTTTGTATCCCAATTATGAAACATCAGAGATAGAACCTAAAAAACACATCCCATTTACCATAGCAACAAGAAAAATAAAGTACTTAGGAATATACTTAAGCAAGGAGGCAAAAGACCTGTACTCAGAAAACTACAGAACCTTGAAGAAAGAAATGAAGGAAGATACAAATAAATGGAAGTATATACCATGCTCATGGGTGGGAAGAATTAACATCATGAAAATGTCCATACTACCCAAAGCAATCTACATATTCAATGCAACCCCAATTAAATTACCAATGACACATTACACAGAGATAGAAAAAATACTTTAAAAATTTATATGGAGCCAAAAAACACCCATGAATAACCACAGCAATGTTGAGAAAGAAGAACAAGGTAGGAGGAATCACAATACTGGGCATCAAACTATACTACAAGGCTACTGTCATTAAAACAGTCTGGTACTGGAATGAGAATAGACATATTGATGAATGGAACAGAACAGAGCCCAGAAATAAACCCAGGACTCTATGGTCAATTAATATTTGACAAAGGGTGAAGGATCATAAAATGGAGTAAAAGCAGTCTCTTCAACAAGTGGTGTTGGGAGAACTGGACAGCAACATGCAAAACAATGAAACTAGACCATCAATTTACAGCATACACCAGGATAAACTCAAGATGGATAAAGGACTTAAACATAAGCAGTGCCATCATGAAAGTTCTGGAGAAAAATATACACAGTACAATTTTAGACATCCTACACCAAAATATGTTTACTGATACTTCACCAAAGGCAAAGGAAATAAAAGAACAACTAAACAAATGAGACTGTATCAAACTGAAAAGTTTCTGTTTAGCTAAAGAAAACATCAGCAAAATTAAAAGGAAACCAATTGTATGGGGAAACATACTTGCCAATGATACCTCAGACATGGGTTTAATCTCCAAAATATATAAAGAACTTATGCAACTCAATACCAGGGAGACAGACAGCCCAATTAAAAAATGGGCAAAGGACCTGAACAGACAACTCACTGAGGAAGACATACAAAAGGCCCAAAGGCATATGAAATAATGCTCAACATCACTAGCCATCAGAGAGATGCAAATTAAAACCACAATGAGATACCATCTCACCCCTGTCAGAATGGCAATTATCAACAAATCAACAAACAACAAGTGTTGGCAATGATGTGGGGAAAAGGGAACCCTGGTGCACTGTTGGTGGGAATGCAGGCTGGTGCTGCCACTATAGAAAACTGTATTGAGCTGCCTTAAAAATCTAAGAATGGAACTGCCTTTTGATCTAGCAATTCCATTACTAGGACTATTCCCGAAGAACCTGGAAACAGCAACTTATAAGAACCTATGTATTGCTACGATCATAGCAGTGCTGTTTACAATAGCCAAGTGGTGGAAACAGTCTAAGTGCCCATCAATGGATGATTGGATTAAAAAACCTTGGTACATTTACATAATGGAATACTACACAGCAGAAAGAAAGAAGGAACTCCTAACCTTTGCAATATCATGGATGGAACTAGAAAGTATTATGCTTAGTGAAATAAGCCAGTCAGTGATAGACAAATACCATATGATCTCTCCCATTACAGGTCAATAATGAACAAAACAAACAGGCAAGCAAAACAGAACCAGATACATGGATACAATGAACAGACCTTGACTGGGCAGAGCGGAGTGGGGAGGGGGAAGAAGGAGGCAATGAGGGGGAGCAGTTTAGTTAAGAAACTAGTATGGAAGAACCATGGACAAAGACAACAAGTGGGATTGACTTTGGAGGGTAGTGGGTGGGGAAAGGGACAGAGGGGAGGAAAAAAGGGATAGACGTAATACAGTAACAATAAAATTAAGTTGAAAAAAACCATAACATTGAAGGACATAAAATAATAAGGACAATAGGATAAAGCATGTAACTAAGCTGGACTGTGTTTATTACAGGTGCCTTCAATTAGAAATAATCTTCTGTTGTTTATTAATATCCAATGTCTTTCTTTTTCCAGCCTGAGTCACCACAGTGATTATTCTCTTAAATCTTATTAAGTTATGTTATAAAAGTTTCCCAAGATAATGATGAATAGGTAGTCAATCACTCTGTCATCACCATGCAAGCTTAGAGCCCATTTTACAGTTTGTCTAGATGTGAATATGCAAAGCAAATTATACTTCTTTAAGATAAAATGGATTATAATAACTTGTCAAGTCTCTTCATATCAAGAAAATTAAAACTACTGTGACTCAAGAACTCTGAGGTTGGTGTAATTTGTGCTATATATTATTATTGAAAATACTTCTGTTGCTATATAAAGCTTCTGAACCAAAAAAACCAAAATTGTTAGTGTGAATCAAGGATATTTCAATATCTGTGGGAGAAATGGGTATGCAAGTTCTTCCTCGTGGGTGACCTGTCCAGTCTTCTGATATGAATGTGATCTCTGCAGCTGCTTCCACATTGGTGAAAACACCTAAGGGCTCATGTGACGACACCCTTACATTCACGGGTACTTGTGGATACATAATGTGTTCTGTTGCAATCAGAATTTGTTTTAGGTTGTGTAATTTATCTAGCATCAATGTGGGCTAAACTGCCTCAAATCACCTGTTTTTCAACTTGGACATACATGAATATGCAGAACTTGGGTATTTCACTTTGAAATACACTAATTGCTTTTATGTGACATTAATGCCTAATCTTTCTGCACAGCTGATTAATTGTACAGTTAACTAGATTGATGAAAGCACAGAAGAAAGAATAGTGAGCATAAACTCTCAATGGGTCACAGTTTTCCATAAAGAAAGAATAAAATATGTATTTGTCGGGATAAAACACCTCTCAGTGAGAGCACACTATAATAATTTTATCTAATCTGATACTTGATTTACCTGTTGGTTTGAGGTACACACTTCTTTCTCATGAGAGTTTGCTCTGCCCATTGAGGTCTGGGGACACAATGGTGGACAGACAACCAGTACTGCTGCTTTGTTCAGCCCTGCATGGCTGCTGCCACCTACAAGCACAGACTGAGGGGAAAAGGGCACAATGTGCAGTAGCCTGGCACACTTTCCCCATTCTTCTCCTTCCTGTGCTGAAAGATGGGTTCATGAGTAGCCATAACTACAGCTGGCACCTCAGCTTCTCCACTCTTAATAAGAATCGTCACCTGCCTCATTGCCCACCAAGCTATAAAGTAGGTGGGGCTGGCTGTGCCTTCCTGCTCCAAATCTAAGCTGTTTAATGTGGGTCCCAGAGGAGAGCTACACCATGGCAATGAGCTGCTCTTCCAATCACTCAATGGAAATTTCTAAATTGGCCTTGCCCTGGCTGGTGGCATAGTGGATAAGACACCGGCCTGTGAACCCAAAGGTCACTGGTTTGATTCCTAGCTAGGGCACATAACCAGATGGCAAGCCAGGTCTCCAGCCAGGTCTTTAGCTGGAGGCGGGTGAAAGGCCACCTTACACTGATGTCTCTCTCCACCTCTGCCTATCTCCCTTCCTGTTTCTCTAAAAATAAGAAATAAAATCTTAAAATAAAATAAAATAAAATTGGCCATAAAGGACTTTCAGTATCTTCTAATTAAGACCTCTTCTATGTCCAGATTCTCTCTTTTTATATCTTTAAATGTGAAAAATAAGCATTTTGACCTAAATGATCTAATAACTAAGTAATTCATATACTGCTCTTTAATTGATCCCCAAGTGATATGGCTAGGTATTTTCACCTCTCTCTATGCTTCTAGAATAGAATGTGTATCCAATGTGATTTTTAGTTTTATAGAGATAAAAAACAGAAATCTCTGTGTAGTGTCGTCTTTGTGTTTCAAGTGAAAACAAACCTACCAAGTAACAATGCTCATTCCTAGTGCTATTTGGCCCACTGAGATGGTGCATTTCTGTAAGAGCACAGTGGTATGTGATGGGAGACGACAATGATGTGAAGCCAATTTGGAAGATGAAGATTTGCATAGACAGCTTGGGTCAGACAGCTCTCAGCCTTTTCCTCACAACTTTCTCCAGTTCTCCAGCTCAGTTCAGAGCCCTTTCCTTCAGCCTGTCCAGCACTGAGACTGCATTGACTCTGCAGGAGGCCATGGACACAATGGCAAACCATGAAACCCCATCCTTGACTTCAGGAGAATTTTAGCAGAAGCCATCGTAATCAGTCTAAATATAAAGTGTATCTTAAAAGAGGTGTGTCTCCAATGCTGAGCAAGCTGAAAGAAAGACTCATTTTTGGTTGGGCAGTAAAAGAAAACCACCTGAAAGAGGTGACATTTAGGCTGACTTTGAATCTTGGGTACTATTCTAATGGGCAGAAAAGCACAGGGGCACCTGAGACAGAATGCCATTAGCTAATGGGGTGGAGGAATGTTTGGGATAATGTAGGTAGTTCAGTTTGGCTGATGAGTGGGGCAAAATATAAGGTAGATTAACATGCAGAATCTAGAAAGTCAAGATCTGGATATAAAATGCTGAGGAACAGAGAAAGATACCTGAGCTCTAGTATGATGTGATATACCTGTGTTTTAGAAAACTTATAGGAGGATGATTTTCATATGGGCTGAGCAAATAAGACACTAGAGGTGAGGATGCCTGGCAAGAGACCTCTGAAAAGTGAGAAGGGGATTTATGATTTATAGGAAAGATAATGCACACAGATGCCTAACAGGCTTAACTGAGCAACCACAGCTATATTGTCATTTAAAGCAGTGAGCAGTCGGCAGCTGGAGCCATTGGATTCTAGGAGTGGTTGGCTGATAATATATTTTGAAACCAGATTATGCCATGTTAAGAAGTTTGTGTTTTGAGTACTATGAATTGCATTATTACCAAACACATGTAAAAATACATTTACACCCATACATTATTTTTTACACATATTTAAAGTACATACTGGACTTTGAAGAGTTACTACAAAAAATTTAAAATGTGCCAATAGCTTACATAATTATTACATGTTAAATGATTGTATTTTAGATACATTGTAGCAAGATTAAGCAGTTTTTCTTCTTTAGAGTAATTCGTTAAACAAATGAATTAATGTAAGCATTTTGAAATAATGAAAACTTTGTATTAATATGTTTTGAGATGCTGACAGAAGGCAGTCATTAAATGGTGAATTGTCTAGAATGTGAAATGGGGGAAAAAGTACACATTGGTGGTTATAGACTAGACAGGGTGATGTTAAGAAGAATAAAGGAAAAGAGAAGCCAAAGAACTTACATGCATGACTCATGGACATGAACTAAGGGGGACACTGCTGGAGGGAATGGGGGGTACCATGTGGAGGAGGGCAAGGGGGAAAAACTGGGACAACTGTAATAACAAAATAAAATGTATTAAAAAATAATAAATACATAAATAAAAAAAAAAGAAGTTTGTGTTTTGTTTACTAGATAATAATAAGCATTGATGACTTTGGATCAGACACTGAGGTTTAGAAAATGTCCTCTAAAGTTCTCTTAATCAATGTGGGCTTCTTTCTAGAGATATGGCATTGCATCATACACATCATGAAATTCTGGAAATGTAATAAAAAATGAACAGTATGTGTACACCTCTTCTGCTTTTAGTCAGTGTGCAGAGGTCATTCAGTCAGTGTGCAGAGGTCATTCACTCAAACTTTTAAAAAAATGCTTCTGTTAAAACTTTTCTAATCCATTCATAACAGTATAGAAACTGTACCTATTTTGTAGCACCTTGGATAATTCAGGTGGATCTGCCTTTCTGAGAAAGAGGTCTTACTCCTAAAAAACATCTCAGCTTCTTAGGTGAGGGTGTGTGCGTTGTGGGGGAGAGGTGAAAAAACAACAATGGTATCTTCAGAAAATGGATTTTGTGTACCTTTGCCTCCAACCCTGAAAATCTGTGGTGTCCACCTTGAATTGCAGGTGGATTCAAAATTCAAAGATATACTTTTCATGATGTAGCTTTACTGAGAGAAAGAGCTGGAACACACTGCATTGGACTCTTTTCCATGGAAGCTCATAAAGTCAAATTTTTCCTGTCTACGGAGCATAGGGTCCAGTCCAGGTCCCTCCACTCCCAGTAGCCAGGCTCAGCATCCACACCCTGTGCCACATTCTTCTGAGCTTTTGAGGGCACAGGGTCCTCTCTGTCTTGGATCCCACCCCTTCCACTTGTCCTGGCTGCACTGTCACTGCTGTGCCCACCCTGGAGGCAGCTCTGGATTGGGGCCCAAAGGCAGGACAAGGCTCCAGACTTATAGCACGAGGAGGCCTGTGCCCTCTCTACCAACCCCACCCAACCTCTGGAACCCCTTGCAGCACACATGTAAGTAAAGGTCACCTACTGTGTCCCATGGTCCCCAGTTCTGTGCAATGTGATAAAATATATTGTGGAGAGGCCACCCTTCCCTGCTGAAGGCTCCACTCCCTCTGTGAGCCTGGTCTTCTCAGTAGCAGCTATAGGTGGCTCCTCTCATCTTGGCTCTAACAGCAAGAGGGTGGACACCCTGAGCCACTGGACTCTTAACCAGAAGGTGAACCCTCTGGTCCTGTAAGGGCTGTGGGACACCAGGGGCTCCTCAGTCACTGCACAATGTATGGGCATGCTGACACTTTGCCTCCTTCCCCCACATCTCACCCTGGGGGCACAGTGTCCCGTTGTCGCATGTGACTGCACACATAGTCACATCCAACTCCCTTCTCTACAAGGGGACTGTCAGTGCCCTTGAGCAGGCTGTTCTGTCCCACCTGGCAGGCAGGCCTGGGGCCCTTAGCAGACTATGTGCTCCTCACATGCACCCTCAGAGCTGGGACTGCTGTCCTAGTTCTCACTGCTGCTCCTGAGCGAGAGAAAGGCAGAGGGAGAGGACACTGAGCACTGAGCTCACAGGGGTTGACTGCTCCATGTTCATCACAGCCTCACAAGGGAGAGAAGGGCAGGTGTCCCCGATACCCACCACGACACCCAGGACAAGATCTCTGCAGCAGTGCCCTCCAAATCCTCTCCACAATCTGGGACACTTGCAGGGACTGAGGATATTACAACCTCTGTAAACCCTTTCTCTAAAGCAAGAGAGGAAGGGCTAAACCAGATCTTATAGTTTTTCCTCTTGAAACTTCTGAATTAATTTGTCTTTATCATGATGAATTACGGAAACAAGGAGCATTGAGGGAATAGGAGTGAGGGTGGGTGTGCCTCCCTGAAGTCAACCTCCCTTCCTGACACCATTCACTCTGGAAGCCAAAACAGACACTCATGAAGAGCAGACCCTGATTCCTTCTCTTCCTCCTTCAGGTCACAGACAGAGGCCACAAGTTCTTATGAGGAATAAAAACCCTCATATATTTTGGAAAACAATTTAGTTTTTGGCAGGGAAAAGCCATTAGCACATAGAGGATGCATTAATGCCTAAGCAAAAAAGGCTTCTCTCTGCATGGTATACTTTTTTCTTGGAGGAAAGTCCCAGCAGGAAAGGCACGAGGAGTACACTTTTGTTGAGTAGAGGAGACATATTTTTGAAGGAGGCAGTGCCTTGGGCAGTGGCGGAGGCGGTCTGAGAATCCTTCCACTCTTGGTCGATGTTGGCAGAGTCTGCCTGGGGGCTCTGGCTTCTTGAATGTGAAGGCCCGTTTGCTGTCCCCGTTTCTGGCCCAACCACTCTTATAACAGTTGTGGCCATTAGCAGAGGCTTGTTGACCAATGGCCAAATCTCTCATCATCCTTTTCTGCTCTTCATAGTAGGGAACCTTGTGGTTGCAGAGATGTAGACCTACTGGGACCTGGGATTCTCCTTTGCACCAATTTAACTGTGAGGAACAGAATCTATGGTGAAGTGTTATTTTCTCCTCTAGACTCTGTCTAACAGCTATTATGAGCACCTGAGCCTCAGTGCCTCTGTTGTCCATAGTTATTCTGCTTTTGACTGACTCCCAGCCTTGGGCAGTGGCTTCTGCAGGCTGGTCTTTCTGCAGGGACTCTTTCAGTCCTTTGCCTTTCCCAGGGAGGATCCACTGCAGAAAGTTCCTCATCTTTTTTTTAAAGAAGTTTTTAGGAGGAACCACCCGCTTCTGCTCAAGTTGGCAGGGTTTTCTCCTTAAGGACTCTACTGATTTCTTATCCCCGGCAGTGCTCATTCCACTGGCTTGTGAGGTTCTCAGTTTTGCCAACTCTTTTTTGTGCTCTCTTAGGTTGGGTCTTCTGTTGTCCTCCCTCTTATCAAGGGAGACAAAGTTCTCACTCTGGTTCATATATTGGTCCTTCAGTTTGAGCAACTCTTGCTGGTTCCTCCCTCCACTTGATATGACACCATGTAGCACCTGGGAAGCTGACATGTCCCCACTGTAAACTCTCTGGGAACCAAACAGAGATTGGTGAGAAGTCAAGGTGTCTGCAGCAAGAACCTTGTCAGAGTTACAGTTTTTAAGAATGTCAGTGATATTGTCTTGAAGGATCATACTATCTGTGCAGTCTTCAAGGAGCACTCTAGTGGCTCCTCCTTGAGGCTGGTTTTCTGAGTCTGCCAAGTCTTGGAGCTCAAACTCATTAAGCTGTGCATCAAGGTCTGGCTCTCCTAGATCTTGAGCAACCAACTCCTTGGGTGGTAAGAGTCTTTTACTGGGTTTTGGAGACCCTGATCTCCTCAAATCAACATTAACAGTTTGGGAGTTGGTCAGCACATGGGGTTTTAAGGTGACTTCCCAAGCAGGAGCCTCCTTAGATCCCACTGTGTCTCTGGCCTCTTCAGCCATTGAAGATTGAGACTCTGAGTTAAGTTCCAATATCATCACATCTTGTAGGAAATTTTCTGAGGTCCAAACCACTCTCTCCCCCTTTGGCTCATTCTTGGCCACTGCTGTACTTGGACTTGGCTTCCAGCTGCCTTTCTCTGCCTCCACAGCAGTCTCACTAGACTGCATTCTGTCCACAGAGGAGTATGTGAGAGACTGGAAAGACAGCCCACCCTCCTGTCTTATTAGAGGGGCCTTCAGGGGTCCATGGCAAACACCAATTGGGGTCCCTGCCAGAGCTTTCTGGGTTTTCTTATCTGCAGGTGATGGGGCAGGGAGGGGACTCACCAGTGTGGGAACTGACTCTTTTGCTATTACCACCTCTTCTAGAAGAGGCTTACCAGATTTTTCCAAAAACTCAGCAAAATTGGCTTTCAAGTGCTCCCTGGATATAGAGATGGCTGAGCAGGTAAAGGGGGACTGTAGAAGGGGTGTGCATTGAGTCATTGTCAACTTAATGAATTTTATGGGCTTGAGGACCTTGAGGGGAAGGCTCCACCTGTGCCTCACTCGAAACTTTATAATATGTGCTTCTAGCACCTGTAGAGTATGTAGACTGAGAGCAGAAAACACATGGGAGGTGTTGATGCAAGGTTCCCAATCCTTAGAAGATGCTGGACTTTTGGCTTCCTTCTGAAGATTTGACCCTCCAGGAAGGGCCAGGGTATGGTTGACAGCAAACCTGGAATGATGACCATCCACAAGTATGTGGCCCTCACTAATCCGACCCATCTTTCTGTCCAAATGGACTCTCAGGACATTTTTGTCATTGCCCCTTGTTGAGGGCCTCACCAAGTCTTTTTCTGACTCATCATAGCTCACTTCCAGAGCCTTCACCGTGGTGCTGGCTGAGTCACAGTATAAGTTTTTCAGGTTCCTTCCCACACTATGCTCCACTTCCTTGCCCAGGTCCATCTTTGGCAGGATTCTTGCTGGACATCTGGACCTCATCATCTCTGTATCCTGGCTGTTAAACCCAGAGAGCTGTGAGGGACTTTGCTTTCCCTGTGCCTGAGACATCCCTTTGAATTGGCCATCAGGTGGGGTCAGTTTCAGAGATGATTGAATCCTGCAGGCCAAGTCTTGCTGGTGCAGCGTGAGCCTCTTGTGAAGGTGTTGTTCCAACTGCTCCTGGAGATTAGAGCTGACCAAATCCCCAGGAATGATGGAGGCTGAGCTGTGGGTATGGGAAACCCCACTGTCCTGAGGAAGGCTGGGAAGGAGCTGGCTAGAGACTTCCTGACATTTTTTAACCAGAAAGGGTAAAGATCTCTCACTTTCTAGGTGCTTCTTCAAAAAGTGACATTCCAGGTTTTGAATTGCAGTTGGTAAAAAAGATTGTGTCTTATTCTGGGATGAGCAAAATATGCCAGAGGCCATCATCTGGGATGGTGGGAAAGGTGGTTGGATTGGGAAAGAGGATGTGAGATGGGTCTGGGTCTGGGTCTGCATCTGAGCCAGAGGTAGGGGCTGGAATACCCAGGGTGTGGTTGGAGTCAAGAGTTGGGGCTGGGTCACAGGGTAGGACAAAGGTTGGGCCAGTGGCAGATGTGAAGTTACTTTAGCCTGAGTTTGGAATGGTAAGGCATGAGAGAGTCCATTAAATATCAAGGGGGGAAGCTCTAGTGTGGAACCAGCTATCCTGATAGTAGTCATCAGGGACTCACTGTGCAGAAAAGGGAGACCCCAGAAGAGCTGGCTGAATTTTTGCTGTAAATGGTCCCTTGGTGTCTCAGGATGTAGGTGTTTCTCAGGAGTGAGCAACGGCATTGGTTCGCTTTTCATTCCCCAGAAAGGTTGGTGACTCACAATCTCCTGCTCAGCACACCGTGGTTTGAACATACTTCCCAAAGAATTCAAGTAATAGCCTGACCCCTCCTTTTTCTCTCTCTCTTTCCACACCTTCAGTTCTGCTTTCTTGTCAATCACTATCTCCAGCAGTTTCTGGACATCGGGGTTGACAAATGAGGGACTACCAGCCTCTACTTGCCTGTTTGTGGGGTCTCCCCAGAATGAGACCTTTGGTGGGTGGCAGGACAAGTGCTCTTGCTGGGACTCCCACTGTGATGCAGTTGAGAGGATCAAGGCTTTGGAAGTCACATCGCACCAGGTCAGGGATGAAATGGGACAGCTTGAGTAGCCAAGCCCTGAGATAGCTGAGATGGGGGAAACCTGCCTCAGGGTGTGTGAAGACAAGCTCTGTGGGATGGTGCCCGGTGGCAGTGCCACTGAGCCACACTGGGGGAGAGTCAGAGTGATGTGTGATGGTGGGGATGCAGAGGAGGCTGTTGAAGGTAGAAGGTGAACCTCTGAATCAGGGGCACATGAGGGGAAATGAGTAAGTGCAGGTGGCTGGGGTGAAATGTCATCCAAGGGAAAGAAAGTCTCTGGTAGCTGAGAATCACTCAGGGATGGTAGTGAATGAACAGAAACTGAGGAAATTGTTGGACCTGGTGACAGGGTGGGAGTCCGAGGTAGTGAGCACTCAGTCAGAGGAGCTGGGAAAGTTGCTGTGGTCATGGCTGAAGCAACATCTTCCACAGGCACATAGCAGGGCCGGTGGGCTCCAGTGGGTGCTCTTTTGCACATCTTACCAGGGGGATCTTGATGTGAATGCCGACCAAAGCTGCCCCTTTTCGAAAGTCTCCCCAGGTGGCTGCAGGAGACAAAGGCACTGGCTACAGCCAGAAGCAGATAGGCTGGCAGTGTGGGGATAGGTACGTGCAGCCAGGGTTCTTCATGGCCCGACCCTGATGCCCCAGTGCTGCTGCCCCTCACCCCAGAGCTTTAGTGACACCCTGTTCCAATTCCCCCACTCAATGCCCAGTTCAGTCCAAGGTGGCCTGCAGCTCTAGAATCTGACCACAGGTTTGGGAGGGAGGATACCAAGGAGAAAAGGGGGGATTACTTACCTTTTCAAAAGAAAAATCAAGTCCCAAGCCATTTCTATTTCCTGCAGGCAATCTCTGTAGGCTGGAAATCAGGAGATGGGGTCACATGGTAAAGCAGGGTCTGGGGGCCTTACAGGCTGAGTGCAGGGCCCTGTAGGAGCAATGCCTGAGAGAGTGGACTCTGGAGGCCAAGCTTCAGGGTCAAGACCACATGACCCCTGACAGTGATGGCAAGACTGGTGACAGGCAGCACTTAGTCATTTACAAGCACTTTCACATATGCCACCCACTGTGGCCCTCACAACTTCCCTGTGGGGGATAAAGGAAAAGGAACACCTCACAGAGGAACCTGAATGAAGGTAAACAATGTGCCCACAGTTGCACTTGGGGGTCCCACCTCCCAGTCAGGCACTGTTGGATGAGGACAGTGCAGATCACCCTGCTGGGGCACCCCTGCTAGGGAAACACCCATTTCCAGGCCCTTGAGGCTGAATCTAAGATGTATCTGAGTCCTGACCTCTTTCTAGGAGCCTTCCAAGGGCTCCATTTCCTGAGAAATGGGCTCTGTGCTGGCATCCTCCAGGAACTGCCTCTGGGCCCTCGGGGACAGGACAGATGAAGGCAAACTCTCAGGTGCAGGGCTGAGGGGCACAAGCTCACCTTTCAAAGCTCCACTTTTCTTCCTGCTCATCCACCTTGGCTCCCCTGGACGCTGAGAGATATGACAAAATGAGCAACTGGGACCCCACCCTCACCCTCCTCACTTAAACTGCATACATGCAGTGTTTGGGAACAATATGGCTTTCTACATTTAACTAACGGGACTCTCTGGTTCTTCCCCTTTTATTTTTGAAGTGGGTAAAAATCATTACTGGTTTTTCTTCCTTGAAAAATGTAAAGAAAGGTTTTCTGTATGACACTGACCATGATTTCTTCCCTCACTGCTCCTCTGCTCAAGAAACACATGCTGTCTTAGACCTACAGGCCCATCTGAGCTCCCTCAGGAGGACTCGACTTTCCTGAGGCCATAGCCCCACCCCAGCCTCTGCTCAGAGGCTCTCAGGTGTCTGCACTGCCCTGGGATCAGCCTCAAAAGAGGAGAGGCTCATCGGAGACTCCTGCCATGGGAAGGCGGCTGGTGAACCAGGGCTCTGGGCCTTGCCCCCACACACAGATCCAGCTCTCAGTATCCAGTCCTTGGCCACTGATCACTGCACTTGGGGCTGTGCCCTAGAGCCTCCACCACACCTGCACTCCTGGTGGGATATCTTTGGATGGAAATCCTTGTGCCTGCTCTGATCCCTGCCCTGCTTAACTTATCCCTGGAAGAGTGATGTTCTACTCTTTCCTGAGAATAGTTGTCCTATTATTTCCCATCTCAGGAGTCTCTCTAGGTGATTCAGAAAAGTGGCAATAGAATAGAAACAAAGATAATCTCTTTTGGGACTGGACCAAGGTTTCCTTACCTTCCTGATGTTTCTATGTTCCCTAGGAGGTGGTAAGGATGGATTACTCTCTAAGCAGGGCAGTAATAGGAGGAAGAGCAACAGTCCACATGAGATGGCAAAGATGATATCAATTACCAAGGAAGGACTGGAGCTCTGCCAGGTAGCAACAATGTTTTTCAGAGCAAAGAGAGGGTTCTCCATCTGAATTGCACTGCTGTCTTCAGGTAACTGAGCACTGGGTGTGGCTTATGGACCAGAGGCCCAGGCCAGCATCACAGAGCTGTGGTCTGGTCACAAAGGGTTCCTGAGTATAGGGAGGGGACAGAAGGGAGTACACTGGACCACATCCCTTCCCCACATCTAGCTCCACAAACTTCTCTTCCCTTTTCTGAGCCTTCTAATCCCACAATCTCACTTCCTGTTAGAGATCCCTATTTGATATCTCTATTTGAGCTCCATCAGTTTCATAACTTTAAAGAATCTGGTATTGCTTTTGTTATTTTGGTTATTTCTCAGGAGTTTTACTCTCCGGACACCCTCTATAAGCAATATCATCTTTGTTACATGTTTTTGCTTTCATTAGCCCAGACATAGATAATTGCCCTGACTGTGTAGCTGTATTGGTTAGAACATTATCTTGATACACCTAGGTTGAATGCATAAATAAGTGAAACAACAAGTTGGTATTTCTGTCTTTCTCTCTCTGTGTCTCTTTCTCTTTCTCTAAATGAAACAATTAAAAAAATTTAAAGTATGGAACAACCAACCCAAATAACCATCTTAAGATGAACTAAACAGAAGTCTTATAAACAAGGATGTACACGGGAACCCACATTGACACCAGTAGGAAAAGCAGAGGTAGGAAAGTGGCTGGTCCCATACTCATGAGCAGTGGGTGAGAATCCAAAGTGATATTAATAATGAGGAAGTTCTTCCCAGAGCAATGAGGCGCCTTAGCCACAGCCAGACTTTCTAGCCCAGAGCACTAGAGCCAGGGAAAGGATGCCACACATTATCTGGCTTTGGAAAAACATATGAATTCATTCACCTTGGTGAAAAAAGGAGAGGTCTCTCTTGAATGGCCAGTGCAAAGAATCTCAGTTCCAGCACTAATTCTGTGCCCTAGCAGGGAGATGGTCACTCAGTGTGGGCCAGAGTCATAGCAAAAAAATTAAAATTAAAATAAAATAAATAATTGAGTGGTGTAGCTGTTGGGAAGAGGGCTGGAGTGGTAGCATCAACCATGCCTGTGCTCGACCCCTTTTTCATGCTACACATGAATGCCATTTTTCCCAGGTGAAAAATTTCCCCATCCAAACAACATCAGCCTAGGGGAAAGCAATAGCCTCTCCCTGCCAACTCCCAGAAGCTCTGCCCTGCAAGGATTGCTCCAATTAAGAGGTTTCTGGCAGAATCCAGCCCAAGATGTCAATGCAGCTTTTAAGGAGCTTTTGAGGAAGACTGGGCAGGCTTGAACAATACCAGATCACAGGGGGAAAGACTCAGTTACAGAGCTGGAGGGAAGGCCATTTTCTCTTATGTACCTGAGTAACTACTTTGGGATTTTTTTGTAGAGCTCTTTTTCCACATTGCCAAATATTGGTTTGTTTTAGCTGGGTGAACTCTACTGGTCTCATCCTGATGAGACCACCACAAAGGCCCATGGATCTCAGGTAGGTGGCAAATTGGTTTGGGGGTGTATCTTCAGGCTTTTTCTGAGCCACTTCAGACCCAGCACTGTCACTGAATTTGAATCCATTTCAAGCTGGTGAGCAACACTCACCACTATCGCTTGAATCACTGAGAACTTATGTCATGCAACCTATAAACTGCCAGAGGCTCTTCCAGTGACTGAGTCCAATAGAAACCCAACAGGTGGAAACAGGTATTTGGGAGCCATGGGCTTTTTGCTAACCAGCCCCCAGGCTGAGTGTTTGTAGAATCAGGCTTTGGTGTGCAGCTTAGCCCCTCCCATTCATACCCAGGCCCAGCAGTGGCAGCAACAAATGGTGGATCACTTGGTACCTTCAGACAAGTAGCCCAAGGTAGTTACAGGGAGCACCTGATAGTCTTCTGAACCAGAGTCCCTCCTGAGAGGCCCAAGAACCAACACACCTGGTAGTGAGCTTCAGACCACACCACAGCATGACCCAAGTAGCTCTACAAGCAGCTCACCCAAAGGGAGATCCTTGCTGGCACTAGACACTTCTGCAGCCAATTCTGCTTCATGGGGATCAGTTATAGCACAGCAGCCCATACATTATGGTCAGGGTCATTTCTCACAGTCAGCCAAGCTGAGGGTCAACACCAAACACAAATGAGCTAGCAACAATCAAGCCTCAGCTATAGGAGGACTCATATCACCAACACAAACACTTCTGGAGCACTTACCTTAGGTGGTCAGGGAGAATGTACCATTGAGCGTCCCATGAGACACCAACTACATAAGGCCACTCTACAAGGATTGAAGACATAGAAGATCCACTTAGATACAGAGAGGCAGCCAAAGTGGGACCATAAATGTACACCATTATGAAAGAACATTTCTGAGGAAAAGAACTACATGAAATGGAGGTAAGTGCAGAGTACAAAACAATGGTTAGAAGCATGCTCAAGGAACTTAGGGAAAGAACAGATGAACCTAGGGACAACTTCAACAAAGAGACAGTAAGCACAAAAGAGGACATAGAAACCATAAAAAAAGAACCAGTCAGAAATGAAGGCTACAATAACTGAAATTAAGAATACACTAGATTTGATTCCCAGCCAGGGCAACATAAGTAGGTTGCAAGCCAGGTCTCTAGCCAGGCCTGTAGCTGGAGGCAGGTGAAAGGCAACCATACACTGATGTTTCTCTCCCTCTCTTCCTCTATCCCTTCCCCTCTCTCTGAAAAATAATAAATGAAATATTAAAAAACAAAAGAATACACTAGAAGAAATCAGCAGCAGATTAGATGAAGTAGAGGATTAAATCAGAGATGTGGAGGAAGAAGTAGAGCTACATTCATCTCTTCCCAGGACCAATCTGGAATTAAAACTTAACTGGGGAGAAATCATCTGGCATTAGCAACAGAACACTAGCTAGAAAGAAGATTTATAACCACAGACAGAACAGAAAAGGCCACTTCATCATAACGTGACTGTCTTGAATAGGCTGCCTTGCCGGAGACTGGAACATGAGCTGATACACCAGGGGTGGATCAAGGAAGTATAGAAAGTGCACCCCTACAACAGTATACACGATGTGGTGGATGGAATGACACTCATTCAGCTAACTGGAGGAAAGGATCCACCAAGAAACAGCATAACAACCAAAACCCAAGTACAACCAGCCAGCACAAATAAATGGCATAAAGGGCATCTCAAGAGCATCAAGTTCAGGAGATCAAGGAGACTGCACCACTGAATTCCACAAAAGGTCACACCATAGAAGGTCACATCACAAAGACAAGAAGTCAAAACAGATCAACCTAAGAAGAGGAAACAAACAAGAAGAGCCACCTAAAATGGGGAGACAAAGAAACAACCTTCATTGAAAGGAAAGGAGGAATCCCCAGAAAGAGTGCTAAATGAAATAGAGGCAAGCAAACTATCAGACATGGAATTCAAAATAATGATTATAGACTCAATGAGCTCAGCCAGCTCAAAGAAGATTGAAAAGAACTCCAGGGAAACTATAAAACATTTACGGAGAACTACACCAGTAATAAAAAAGACATAAACTATCCATAAGAGTCAGGAGGAAATAAAAAATAAAATTTCTCAATTGAAGAACACAATAGAAGGAATCAAAAGCAGGATAAATGAAGCAGAGAATCAGACCAGCGAGCTAGAGGTCAAAGTAGAGAAAAATTCCCAGAAGTGCAACAAAATGAAAAAAGACTGAAAATGCAGAGGTTTTAAGAGAGCTGCAGGACAGCACAAAATGTAATAATATCCATATTATAGGGACACCAGAAGGAGAAGAAAAGGAGCAAAGGATAGAAAACCTGTTAGTAATGACAGAAAACTTCCCTAACTTGAGAAGAGAAAAGGTCAAACAAGTGCAGGAAGCACAGAGGGTCCCAAAGAAGATGAACCAAAATAGACCCATTCCAAGACACATCATAATTAAAATAGCAAATTTCAAAGACAAAGAAAGAATCCTAAAAGCAACAAGAGAGAAACAGCTAATAATATACTAGGGGGCTCTGATAAGGTTATCAGCTGATTTCTCAACAGAAACACAAGCCAGAAAGGAATCGCAAAAAATATTCTAAGCAATGAAAAACAAAGGCCTGCAACCAAGACTACTCTACCCAGTAAGGCTCTCATTCAAAATGGAAGGTAAAATAAGGAGTTTCACAGACCAAAGAAGGCTAAAAGAATACATCTCCACCAAAGTGGCATTGTAAGAGGTGCTAAAGGGTCTGCTGTAAGAACATGAAGAAACACAGAGACAGACAGGAACATAGATACAAAGGGGAAAAAATGATAATGAATAAGTACCTATCAGTAATAACCTTAAATGAAAATGGATTAAATGTACCAATCAAAAGACATAGAGTAGCTGAATGGGTAAGAACCAACTTTAACTTATGAATGCTTTCAAATAATCTTGTTAAAAGTAGATCTTACTAAATAATGTATAGTTTTGTATTTTTGTTGTATCTGCATTACTGCAGGTTAAGTGTCCTCAGTTGAAATTATTTTCTAATTTAGGGATATCAAGTTGTAGTAACTTCGAAAAATCAAATGCAGTTAAGGGTGCATGTGCATGTATATTACATAGAATACATCCTACCTTTCTTATTCACTGTTACAAAATGTGTGCTTGTTTGTAGGTGTATAATATGTAGAGGCTATTAGCAATTTATATATTAAATATCAACTAACTGGTAGTTGGTGTGTTGAGAAATTAGTCAATCTTTAGATTAGAAAAGATGCTAAGAGTGAAGACTAATTTGGGACGGAAGTTAACAACTACTAAACTATATGATTCATGTATATAGCGATATATATTCTTATATTAGCATTTAAATTAGATGAGATTCCTTCCAAATAATAGTGGAAATAGACATTCCTAGCAATGAAGGCCCCCAAACCGGGTATGCTTGGGAAAATGTATTAATGCTATAGTAAACTTCATTATTCAAATGTGAATATACTTAATCTCTACCTCAATAGACTTAAGTTGTTCAGTGGTTACTTTAGGACCACATAGGAAGCCAACCACTAGTTAAAAAAAAA
>PVIW01011008.1:0-20827 GCA_004026585.1 Noctilio leporinus | reverse complement strand
CCATTTCTGTGATATATTTCACAAAAATACCATCCCAGAGTAAATTAAGTTTTAAAGAAAAAGAAAAATGCATAATTCACTACAACATATCTAAAATATTACCAATTAACATGTAATAATTATATAAGCTATTGACATATTTTATATTAACTCTTCAAAATCCAGTACATACTCAGTATATACTTAAATATTTATAAAAATATGTATGTGTGTAAATGTATTAATGCATGTGTTTGGTAATATTGCAATTAATACTACTTAAAAAAGTAATTCTTTTAACAAATGAATTAACATAAGCATTCTACAACAATGAAAAGAAAACTTTGTCTTGATATGATTTGAGAGGCTGACTGTAGAAGGCAGTAATTAAATGATGAATTGTTTGCATGTGAAAGAAAAAAAAGAACTACACATTGGGGGTAACCGAATAGACAGGGGGATGTTAAGAAAAATATAGGAAATGGAGAAGCCATAGAACTTATATGCATAACACAGGGACATAAACTAAGGAGGACATTGCTGGAGGGAATGGGGGTACTGGGTGTAAGGGGGCAAAAGGGGAAATATTGTTACAACTGTAACAGCAAAATCAATAAAATATATTTAAAAAAATTAAGATAATTAAAACAGGGAGAGTAGACTCCCCCCTCAACTGGCTTCAACTATCTTTCAGAGCCATGAATAAAATACACTTTCAGAAATGCCTTAAAAAAACAAACAAACAAAAAAGAAAGGCTGTATCTTAAGTGGGTACCAGCAGGAACAGACTCTTGGTTCCTCCTTAGAAAAGGATATAAAACACTAATACCTGCAGTTTCTCAGCATAAGCCTAACAAAGGAATGAGGGCAGTAAACTAGACTGTCCAACCCCTTTTCTAAGGGTTTGAGTAGTTCATCCTGGGAGCTAAAAGCTTAGCATAGAATCGAGGAGTTAAACAGTGGCAGCTATTCCCTGGGAGTGAGTTAGGGAAGCAGTTCGTTTTGCCCTTTGGGTGATCTCCACACACACCACCCCCCACACCTCCACTGCTGAGGAATCTAGGGGAAGAAAAACAACAGAGGTATCAGGCTCAGGCCTCAAGTGGTGGCTGAAAAAACTAAAGTGTCACCTTTTTTTTCTCTGCATTGGAAAGATAGGCACTCTGCTGTTTCTGCAAGCTGTCATGACAGTAATCAACAGCGTTTCAAAGATTTATATCCCTTTTTTTCTTTCTTTAAGACACAACATTCTAAAACAAGCATATTAAGTTCCCTAAAGCTTAAACTTGATTCACTTGCCAGACATTTGAATTAATCTATTGTTTTTAGGACCTGGTTGCTCCTAGGCCTAAAATTTATGATGGTTCATATATTTACACAATTACTTTTCCTTCTTATTTCTTTTCTACTTCCAATGTCCCTCCTTCCCTTGCCACACATCGACATAACATGTATCTCTTTCTTTTATTCTTCTTATCCTTCTCTTTCCTTCACTTCCTTAATTCCTACTTTCTCCTTCACTTTAATTCCTTCTTTTTCTTTCCTTCACCTACAGATTCCTTCTTCAATTTGCAAAGACCGTCTATGACTTACTTGGACCTTCTACGAAATACATACCTAACATTTTAAAGTAAGCATAATAAGCCTTTTGAAACTTAAGCCAGATTAGGTTGCCAAACATGTGGACTAAGTGTCATAGTGGCCTTGCTGTGAGAGATCACCTGGAGACTGATGTGGGAGCAGGAAATAGGTTTATTGTTGATTGAGGAAGAAAGAGACCAGTATGGGAGTTAGGAACAGTTTTGTTGGGCATTTAGGGGGAAGGGTTACTTCTAGACAACCTCAAGGGTCCATGGAGCAGGGGAATGGAGACTCCCAGCCCTCAAGAGCCCATAGGAATCCCATTGAGGACATTTATTTATTTATTTTTAAGATTTATTTATTATTTTTAGAGAGAGGGGAAGGGAGAGAGGCAGAGAGGGTGAGAAACATCAACATATGGTTGCCTTTCACCTGCCTCCAGCTACAGACCTGGTTGGAGACCTGGCTTGCAGCCTGGTTATGTGCCCTGACTGGGAATCGAACCAACGACCTATCCACTGTGTTACCACCTAGGGCTGCTGAGGACTTCCGTGGGCAAGTTTTTAAGCTTGTGAGTTGCATTGGTGTGGTATGTACATCTTAAATGGTCTGTGTAAATTGAAGAAAGTGAAGAGGAAGTAGAAAAAGAAAAGAATTAAGAAAATGAAGAAATAAAGGAAAGAGACATATGTCATGTCCAAGTGTGGCATGGGAAGGAAGGACATTGGAATTGGGAAAAAAATAAGAAGGAAAAGTAATCAAATTAAGTATTTGAAACATTGTAACCTCTAGACCTAGAAGCCACTAGGTCCTGGGAACAATAGGGTAATTCACTCCCTACCCAAACTCAGGCAGAAAACCGCAGGGTGCCTGCCTACCTCTCTTTGTGTGTGTGTGTGTGTGTGTGTGTGTGTGTGTGTGTGTGTGTGTTATTCTTTTTTTTTCTTTAATTTACTTTTTAAAATTTTATTGTTGTTGTATTACATCCATCCCCATTTTGCTCCCCTCTGTCCCCCTCCCCACCCACCCATTCCCCCCAAAGTCAATCCCACCTGTTGTCCATATCCATGGTTCCTTTATACTAGTTTCTCGTCTAAACTGCTCCCCTTCCTTGCCTACCTCTGTAGAGCCAAAGAAAATAGGTGACATTTTAAACTGAAGCATTTTTTTAGTTGCTGCCCTAATCAGACATGTGACACCACACCTGCTGCAGCTTGCAAGCTTTAAAACATGCCAACATCCTGTGTTTTCCTCCAGGACTTTAATGGTGGAATGGCTTATGTTTAAGTCCTTTATCCATCTTGAGTTTATTCTGGTGTATGGTGTAAGTTGGTGCAATATTTTCACCAATACTTCTTAAAGGGTAAAGGAAATAAAGGAACAAATAAACAAATGAGACTATATCAAACTGAAAAGTTTCTGTTCTGCTAAAGAAAATACCAGCAAAATTAAAAGGGAACCAACTGTATGGGAAAACATATTTGTTAGTGGTTCCTCAGATAAGGGTTTGCCATCCATAATACATAAAGAACTTAAATGACTCAACACCAGGGAGACAGCCCAATTATAAAATGGGCAAAGGACCTGAACAGATACCTCTTTGAGGAAGACATACAAAGGGCTCATATGAAAGAAAGCTCAACATCACTAACCATCAGAGAGATGCAAATTACAACCACAATAAGATACCACCTCACACATGTTAGAATAGCAATCATTAACAAACAACAAATGCTGGCAGAGGATGTGGAAAAAAGGGAACCTTGGTGCATTATTGGTGGGGCTGAGACTCAGGGTTGCAGATTAGATGGGAATTAAAGGAACAGGGATGTTGTGGTCATCTAGCTATTTCCATAGTGGTGCAGCCACTATGGAAAACAGTATGGAATTTCCTCAAAAAAGGAACTGCCTTTTGATTCAGCAATTCCACTGTTAGGTTATACCCAAAGAATCCTGAAACACCAATTCAAAAGAACCTATGTAGCCCTATGTTCATAGCAGCACTATTTATAATAGCCAAGTGCTGGAAATAGCCTGAGTGTCCATCAGTGGATGATAGGATCAAAAAACTTTGGTACATTTACACAATGGAATACTACATAGCAGAAAGAAAGAAGGAACCTTTTGTGACAACATGGATGGAACTGGAGAATATTATGCTTAATGAAATAGCCAGTCAGTGAAAGACAAATACCATATGATCTCACCCAATAAAGGAGACTAGTAAACAAAACAAATAAATAGGTGAAACAGAACCAGAGATGTGGAACCATGGAAACATGGAAACAAAGACTTTCATTATGCAGAGGGGAGTGGGAAGGGTGAAGAGGGAGAAATAGGCAAAGAAGGGGAATAGTTTAGTCAAGGAACTAGCATGGATGACCCATGGACATGGACCCATGGACCCATGGACAACTTGTGGGACTGACTGACTGTGGGAGGGAGGATGGGGAAGGTGGGGTGGGGGAGCACAGTGGGGAAAATTGGGATAAATATCATCCTCTCTAGAGCTATTCTCTCATTACCATTAAGTCATTACCCAACTTCCAAACACTAGTCAAATTGGTGTTTGAGTGAAGAAAAAAAAGAGCAGTTCATTAGCACATCTAAGACCCATTTTTTCTTAGCATAAACAAAAAAGTCAAAGAGTAAGTCAACTAAAGGATCTTTGCAATCATTCTAAACTAAATCAACCACCTTCATTTTACAGATGAAAGTCCAGATCTATGCATTGTAACTAAGGTTACAAAACTGTTATTACCAATTGGATGCTAGAATCCAGGTATGCTGGTTTCCAAATCACTGCTCTACTACCTTACCACACAAATCACCTTTCTGTTATCCTCTTAACTTTCCTGAATACTCTATAGCATTGGGTGTAAGGAGTCATAAACAGTTTGGCACTTGAAGAAAAGGCTTTTGAACACTGCCAAAATAAAAATTCCAAAGGGGCTTCAAACAGAAATAATGCTTAGATATTTAGTTGCTTTCATGGGTACTTTGAACATAACCCTCTAGCACAGTGAGACACCTAGGGGTAGAAACTGGTGCATTTAACAAATATACCATCAAAATTTAAATATTAGCCCTGGCTGGTGTGGCTCAGTGGATTGGTGCCAGCCTGCGAGCCCAAAGGTCACTGGTTCAATTTCCCAGTCAGGGCACATAACCAGATTGCAAGCCAGGTCTCCAGCCAGGTCCTTAGCTGGAAGCAGGTGAAAGGCAGCCATACATTGATGCTTCTCTCCCTTTCTTCCTCCCTCCCTGCCCATCTCTCTGAAAATAAAGAATAAAAATATCTTTTAAAAATGTAAATATTAAAGGTTGTTCACATTTTTATTATTTTCTGAGTCCCTTTGTAAACCTGGCATCATACACAAAAATATACATTCAATTAATATATAATTACTTCTTGGTGAAAAATTATTTTTAAATTTCTTTGCTAGGACAATTTAATACTCACATGCAAAATAATACATCCCATGATATATAAAAATTAACTCAATTCTTAAAAGAATACATAGTTGCAAATCTTCATGAAGTTGGATTTGGCAATGATTTTCTAGATATGATACCAGAAACGAGTGTCAGAGTGTAGAGGCAGCCAGGGTGTAAAATTAACCTGGTCAGAACAACAGGATGCAGCTGGAACCCACTGCATTTGCGCAAACACTTGCTCAAATGTATTGACACTTGACACTAAGCAAGGGACAATGTCCTAACCAGGGACCACAGCAAGCCATCTGGGGCTGCACCTGCCTTGGCTTGCAAGCTTAAAAACACACTAACAGAGGTCCTTCTGGGACTCCTACAGGCCCTTGAACTGTTCCAGGAGCAGCCCTCCCACATCAACCCTCAATAAACTGGTTATTGGCTTCCATGCTGGTGTCTGGGTGATCTGTCTTGTACTTCACCAAAATTAAAAACTCTGCATCAAAGGACATTGTCAAGAAAATGAAAAGACAACGTGCAGAATAGGAAAAGATATTTGCAAACCATATATCTCATAAAAGTTTTATACCCAGAATATATTAAGAACTCTTACAACTCAACAACCAAAAAAACAAGTAACCCAATCTTAAAATGAGCCAATGGCCTGAACAGACAACTCTTTAAGGATATACAACATCCAAGAACAAGAAAATATAGTTAACCTCATTAGATATTGGTAAAATACATATTAAAGCCACAACGAGATACTCCTTCACATATGCACAGATGACAATTATTTTAAAAGATTAAAATAAAACAGAAAATAACAAGTACAGATGAGGATGTAAATATATAAGAGCTCTCATACATTATTGTGAATAATTTAAAATAGTGCAGTGGCTATGAAAAACAGTTTGGCAATGCCTCAAAAAATTAAATATAGAATTAACATATGGACCAGCAGTTCCATTTCTACATATATGGATACTACCCCCAAAACTGATAGGTACTCAGAAAACCTTGTACATGAATATTCATGGCAGCATTCTTCCCAATAGCCTACTCAGATATCCACCCACAGATAAATGAATAAACAAAATGTGGTATATACATACAATGGAATATTAGCCTTAAAAGGATTAAAGTACTGAAACATTCTACAATATGGACAAACCTCAAAAACATGTTAAGTGAAATAAGTTAAACACAAATGTCCACATGTTGTATGATTCCACTTATATGAGATATCCATAATAGGTAAATCCATGGAGACAGAAACAGATTGGGGGTTGCCAGGGGCTAGAAGAGGAAGAGAATGAGGAGTAAGTACCAAATGCTTATGGTGTTTTATTTTGTGTTAATGAATATATTTTGAGAGGTTGGAGTTGTACAATATTGTGAATGCACTAAATGTCACTGATTTATACACTTTAAATGATTAATTTTATGTAAATATTACCTCAATTTATAAATTTAAAAGCAGCCCAGGCTTGGTTTCTCAGTTGGTTAGAATACTGTTCTATACACCAAAAGATTGTGGGTCCAATCCCTTGTCAGGGTACATACCTAGGTTGTAGGTTTGATTCTCAGTCAGGGCATGTATGTGAGGCTACCAATTAATGTTTTCTATCACATCAATGTTTCTCTGTCTCCATTCCTGTCACTCAAAGTTCAATAAAAACCTACCCTATAGTGATAATTAAAAATAATTTATTTACTTCTACTGTTTTTCTTCTCTCATGTGGAATTAGGCACCATATAGACCCTGATGATAGTAAATTTTATATAAAATGATAATGGCATTGAAACAAACTCCTATTCACTGCCAGAATTCTTCCTTCAAATGGATAATTCCAGCAGTAGGTTCTGGTGAATAATACAAGCCATTATTTACTACTCTTCTTCAAAACTGGTGCTATGGTCTAAATTATTGTTTCTTCAAAATTCATTCATTGAAATCTTAACCTGTAATGGTGATGGTATTAGTACAATAGATAGACCTCTGGAAGGTGATTAGGTCATGAAGGTAGAAATGGCAGGAATGTAATGAAACCTCTAATAAAGTGATACCACATAGCTCCTTAGCTCCTTCTGTCATGTGAGGACACAAAAAGTCTGAAACTCTGAAGAGAGGCCTTACCCAACCATGCTGAAATTTGATTGCAAAGAACCATCCTCCAGAATTATGAGAAAGAAATATGCATTGGTTTTAAGATACCCAGTCTATTGTATTTTGTTATAGGAGCCTGAATGAATTAAGACAACTGGTTTGACATTTCTGCTCTCAAAAAGATCTCCCATACACTTACCTATGTTAATTCTTCAAAGCAAGTACAATTCTCTGCAGCTGCTTTGAGTTGGTTCTAAAGTAATAAAGTAGTTCACAATCACCATATTATGAAATCAAAATATAAAAATGTTGGAAATGAACTGCAATTGTTTTTGCTGTTTTAGAGCATGTTAATGCAGTGACCCTTCACCATGGACCTAAGAAAATCTCTTAATCCAGCTGCTACTTTCATCTGTATTGTTGAACATCTATAAACAATAAGACATACAAAGATTTATACCTTAGAACTATTACAAGCAGACTGCAGAAAAATACCAGACAACTCAACTCTAATGGAACACAATAACTACCCCAAGGAAAGATAATAACTGCCACCATGCTTGATAGTGTCGCTAAGTAAAATACATCTCTTCCTAACATATGAAACCCCAAACATAATTGAAAGCTCATAAATGTTTAGGTGAAAATCAGAGCCTACCAGTGGACAAGAGCTACCAAGAGATAGATTTCCAATAAGTCTTTCTATTTGGCACCCAAGCTAGAAAAAAACAAAACAAAACAATAACAACAACAACAACAAACAAAGAAGAAAAGCATAACATAATTGCATCGGTTAAAAGCAATGCTTCAGAGATCCAAGATAGAGGTGTAGATAAACATGCTCTGTCTCCCTCTGCAACCAGAAATGGGTACATCTACCTCAAAACTAGAGGCATACAGAAATTCCAGAATGTCAAGTTGCATGGAAGTCCAACAAGCAAAAGATATAAGAAAGAAAAACTCATCTAGACAGATAAGAGAGGCAAAGCCAGGACACAGAGAAAGTGGTTAGGCAAACAGATTGCCCGTGCAGGTTGGTGGTGCTGGTTGGTGGTGCAGTTGTATGAGTTGGCAGTACAGGTGGGAAAGCAGCAGGAATCAGCCAGAAAAAAGATAAATAGAGTAGGGACACCTATTGAATGCTCCCAGCAACAGACCAGATTGCATGGCTTATGGTTCCAGCATTGGCGGCAAAAAAAGCCATGTTGCTTTTTCTGACTATGAAAACAGTGGGGCTTGGGGTGGAGGAAAAGAAGAGTTCAATTGTTAAGAGGCCCCCATGGTCCTGAAACATTCGCAGACCCACCAACTCTGGGAACCACGGAACTAGGGAGGAGCTAGCCCCATTTGGAAAGTCGGAGAATTGCCTGAAAAATGGGCAAGGTCTAAGTAACCAGCATAGTTCCCTCTTAGACACCTCCCCTACATGTAGTTCCACAGCTTGGTAAAACTAGTCACCCTGCACTGATGAATACCTCAGGCTCTGCCTCTTACAACTAACAGGTGCAACAGCTCTACCTGAATGAGAAATGTCACACTGGAGCCTGTCAAGATGTGGAGACAGAGAAATATGACTCAAAAAGGGGGACAAATGAAGGTCCCTGCGGCCAAACTAAGCAACAACAAAAAAAAATAGCCAGCCGGACACATGACCAGATAGCTAAACTGAAACATGCACAGTTTAAAACACTGGTAATAGATGACTTAGGAGTCCAGCAAGACGGCAGAGGAGTAAGTGGAGCTGTACCAATCTCCTCCCAGGTTGCATCTGGAAGTTATTTTTGGAGAAAAAGTCAGCTGGAATTACCAACAGAACACCATCTGGAAAGAAGCCCTACAACCACAGACAGAACATAAGAGAGCACTTCAACACAACGTGACTGGTAGGAATCCCGGAAATGCAAGAGGGCTGGCTGAGCTCCCACTAAAGGCAGTAGCTGAAGGGATGGAGCCGGGAGCTCCACTTGAGAAGGGTGGGACCTGGTCCCCGAGCTGGGTGTCCCAGCTATAGCAACATGGCAGAGAGTAGAGTGACAGACAGCTGAGAAGGGTGGAAAGCTGTGGAATTTGCTGACCTGAAAGAGCTCTGGAGACAGAAAACTACTAGGGTGACCACAGTGAAAATACATTAGCACCCACCTACCCTGGGATCCAGCAGAGGGAGGGCAGAGAGGACTGGAGACACATGGAAAGAGTTTGCAGCAGTGTCTTGGAGAGGAGTGGGGAAGTGGCTGTGGGGATCCCAGGGCTGACTCATCACCCACACCTTGGGCAGACTGCTCTGCGTCAAGTAGCTTCCCTATGATGGGTCCTCATAGCCCACTGGAAGCAATCTGCCCCACGCAACAGTGCCTGAGCCTGGCTCCTGATCCCAATTCTCTGATTTACATCTAAATAAAACTCTCTTGCCCTACCCTGTCTGAGCATAGATACAATAATTGGCACCTAAAGAGGTATTTCTCACCCAGCATCACCTGGGCCTGGTGGTTGATCACAAACTCTCTGACTTACAGCTGGGTCAGTCAGCTCCACACAGTGGCAGGCAAGCATGGTAGCTGATCATGGATTCATTGCTTTACAACTGAGTCAATCCTTCTTGCTCAGCAGACCCTGGGCCTGGCGGCTGATTACAAACTGTCTGACTTACAGCTGGGTCAGTCAGTGAGCCCCACACAGTGGCAACTGAGCCTGGTGGCTGACTATGGATTCATTGAATCACAACTGAGTTGCTTTGTCCCACCCACTGGCCTCTGGGCCTGGTGGCTGATCACAGATTCATTGTATTACAATTGAACCTTGTTGTCTAGCCCAGCAGCTTCTGAGCCTGGTAGCTGAACACAGGTTCATTGATAACAATTGGATCTTGCTGCCTAGCCCAGTGGTGCCTGAGCCTGGTGGCTGATCACAGATTCATTGATTTACATCTGAATCTGTCCCACCAGGCTGCATCTGAACTGGTGGCTGATCCACTGAATTACAATTAAATTTCTCTGTCTAGCACAGCAGAGCCTGAGTTTGGTAGCTGATTTATTGATTTACAACTGAATCAGTCTGTAACCTCAAGGCGCATCTGAGCCTGGTTGTGGATCACAGACCAATAGGATTACAATTAAATCAATCCTCCCAGCCTAGCAGTTCCTTAAACGGACAGTTGATCATAGTCTGATTGGAGTACAACAAAACCTAATAATGGAGAGAAAAAGAAACAGTCCATCACCAAAAGGAAAGAAGGAATCCCCAGAAAGATCATTAAATGAAACAGAAGCAAGCAAACTATCAGGTATGGAATTCAAAATAATGATGATAGTGATTTAGCCAGCTCAAAAAAAACTACAAGGAATTTAGCCAGCTCAAAGAAAACTACAAACAACTCCAGGGGAACTATGAAGAGCTCCAGGGGAACTACAAAGAACTCCAGAGAATCTACAGGAACTTACTGAGAACAACATCAGCATTAAAAAAGACATAGAAACTATCAGTAAGAGCTAGGAGGAAATGAGGAATACAATTTCTGAATTGAAGAATACAGTATAAGGAATCAACAGCAGGCTAGAGGAAGCAGAGGACTGGATCAGCAAGCTGGAGGACAATGTAGAAAATATTTCAAGACAGTGCAACAGAATGAAAAAGGCTGAATGAGAATAAAGAGGTTGTAAGAGAGCTGCAGGACAACATGAAACGCAGTAATATCCCTATCATAGGGATACCACAAGAAAAAAGAGAAATGAGGAATGGTAAACCTGTTCAAAAAAGTAATGGTAGAAAACTTCCCTAACATGATGAGTGAAAATATTACTCAAGTTCAGAAAGCACAGAGGGTCCCAATGAAAATGAATCCAAACAAACCCACTCCAAGCCACATTATAATTAAAATGGCAAACTTCAAAGATAAAGAGAGAATTCAAAAAGCATCAAGAGAGAAACAGCAAATAACATATAAAGGGGTTCTGATCAGGTTATCAAAGGATTATTCAACAGAAACAATACAAGCCAGAGGGAATAGCAAAAAGTATTCCAAGTAATGGGAAACAAAGGCTGGCAACCAAGAATACTCTACCCAGCAAGGCTCTCATTCAAAATGGAAGGAGATATTAGGAGTTTCCCAGACAAAAGAAGATTAAAGGAATACACCTCTACCAAAACCAGCATTGCAAGAAATGCTAATGGGTCTGCTCTTCAAAAAATGAAGAAACAGAGAGAGAGAGAGAGAGAGAGAGAGAGAGAGAGAGAGAGAGAGAGAGGAACAGAGGTACAAAGGGGGAAAAATGGCAATAAATAAGTATCAACCAATAAAAACCTTAAATGGAAATGGATTAAATGCACCAATCAAAAGACATAGGGTAGCTGAATGGATAAGAAAACATAACCCACATATATGCTGTCTTCAAGAGACCTACATCAGAACAAAAGATTGACAAAGGTTGAAAGTGAAGAGATGGGAAAATATGTATCAAGCAAATGGACATGAAAAAAGGCTGGAGTAGCAATACTTATTTCAGAAAAAAATAGATTTTATGTGAAGGTAATTAAAAGAGATAAAGAAGGACATTTCATAATACTTAAGGGAACAATCCATCAAGAAGACATAACGCTGGTAAATATATATGCACACAACATAGGAGCTCCCAAACATATAGGAAAAATACTGGAGGACTTCAAGATGGATATAGACAGCAACACACTCATAGTATGGGATTTTCATACTCCATTATCAACAATGGACAGATCTTCCAAACAAAAAAACACCAAGGATATTGTGGTATTGAACAACACTCTAGAGGAAATGGACCTAACTGATAAAGAACCTTTCACCCCAAAGAAGCAAAATACACATTCTTTTCAAATACACATGTAACATTCTCAAAGATAGACCACATGGTATGTCAAAAGACAAGCATCCACAAATACAGGAAAATTGAAATCATACAAAGCATCTTCTCAGATCACAATGGCTTGAAACTAGAAACCAACCTCAAGGGAAAAAACCAAAAGCACTCTAACTCATGGAGACTGAGTAACATGCTTTTAAGTAAGAATGGGTTAACAAGGAGATCAAAGGTGAAATCAAAAAAGTTTCGGGAAACAAATAATAATGAATACACAGCAGCCCAAAACCTATGGGACACAGCAAAGGCAATGCTCAGAGGGAAATTCATAGCAATACAGGCCTACCTAAAAAGGTCTGAAGAAGCTTACACAAACAACCTAACCATAAATTTGCAAGAACTAGAGAAGCAACAACAGACAAAGCCCAGAGAAAGTAGAAGGAAGGAAATCATCAAGATCAGTCAGAATTAAATAATTTAGAGACTAAAACTACAATTTGAAGAATCAATAAGTCCAAGACCTGGGTCTTTAAAAAATTAAACAAAATTGACAAGCCTTTAACCAGACTCATCAAGAAAAGACAGAGAGGATTCACATAAACAGAATCAGAAATGACAGAGAAGAAATCACATCTGATACTTCAGAAATACAAAGGATTGTAAGAAATTACTACAAACAACTATATGACAAGAAAAGGACCACCTGGGTGAAATAGATGAATTTCTGGAAATGGATAATCTACCAAAACTGAATCCAGAAGAAGCAGACATCCTGAATAGACCAATGACAACTAGTGAAATTAAAGAAGTAATCCAAAATCTCCCAAAGCACAAGAGCCCAGGACCAGATGGATACACAGGTGAATTCTACCAAACATTTAAAGAAGAACTAACTCCTATCCTTCTCAACCTACTCCAAAAAATCTAAAAAGGGAGAAGACTCCCAAAGTCTTTCTATGGGGCCAATATTATTCTAATCTCAAGCCAGGTCAAGACACAACTAAGAAGGAAAACTATAAGCCAATATCTCTGATAAACATAGATGCTAAGATTCTGAACAAAATATTGGCCAACCAGATCCAGCAATACATTAAAAAGATCATACACCATGATCAAGTGGGTTTCATCCCAGGGATGCAAGGATGGTACAACATTCACAAATCAATAAATATAATACACCACATCAACAAAATAAAAGACAAAAACCATATGATCATATCAATAGATGCTGAAAAAGCATTTGATAAAGTACAGCAACCATTCATGATAAAAATCCTCAGCAAAATGGGAGTAGAGGGAGCATCATATGATGTTGAGCATCACCTCAACATCATAAAGGCCATATATGAGAAACCTGAAGTCAACATCATACTCAATGGGCAAAAACTAAAAGCTTTCCCCCTAAGATCAGGAGCAAGACAAGGCTGTCCACTTTCTCCACTTCTGTTCAACAACATTTTGAAAGATCTAGCCATAGCTATCAGAGAATAAAAAGGAATCAAAGGTATCCAAACTGGGAAGGAGGAAGTCAAACTGTCATTATTTGCAGATGATATGATAGTGTACATATAAAACCTGATAGACTCCACCAAAAACTTACTCAACCTAATAAGCAAATTTAGCAAAATAGCTGGATATAAAGTCAATATCCAGAAATCAAAAGCATTTTTGTATACCAATAATGAAACATCAGAGACAGAAGCTAGAAAACAAATTCCATTTACCATAGCAACAAGAAAAATAAAGTACCTAGGAATAAACTTAACTAATGAGGTAAAAGACCTGTACTCAGAAAACAACAGAACCTTGAAGAAAGAAATGAAGGAAGATACAAATAAATGGAAGCATATATCATGTTCATGGATGGAAGAATTAACATCATGAAAATGTCCATACTACCCAAAGCAATCTATAGATTCAATGCAATCCCAATTAAAATACCAATGACATACTTCACAGATATAGAAGTATAGAAAAATACTTCAAAAATTTGTATGGATCCAAAAATGCCCACAAATAACCACAGCAATTTTGAGAAAGAAGAATAAGTAAAAGGAATCACAATACCAGACATCAAACTATACTTCAAGGCTACTGTAATCAAAACAGTCTGGTACTGGAATAAGAATAGATTATAGATCAATGGACAGAATAGAGAGCCCAGAAATTAACCCAGGACTCTATGGTCAATTAATAAAGAGCATAAAATGGAGTAAAAACAGCCTTTTCAATAAGTGGTGTTGGGAGAACTAGACAGCAACATGTAAAAAAGTAAAACTAGACCACCAACTTACAGCATACATCAGAATAAACTCAAGATGGATAAAGGACTTAAACATAAGCAGTGCCTCCGTAAAGGTCCTAGATAAAATATAGGCAGTAAAATTTTAGATATCCTACACAGAATTATGTTTACTGATACTTCACCAAGGGCAAAGGGAATACAAGAACAAATAAACAAATGGGACTACATCAATCTGAAAAGTTTCTGTTCAGCTGAAGAAGACACCAGCAAAATTCAAAGGGAACCAACTGTATGGAAAAACATATTTGCCAATGAAACTTCAGACAAGGGTTTGATCTTCAAAAGATATAAAGAACTAATGTGACTCAATACCAGGGAGACAGACAGCCCAATTAAAAAATGGGCAAAGGACATGAACAGACACCTCTCTGAGGAAGACATACAAAGGGCCCAAATGCATATGAAAGAATGCTCAACATCACTAGTCATCAGAGGATGCAAATTAAAACCATGGTAAAATATCACCTCACCCCTGTCAGAATGGCAATCATCAACAAGTCAACAAACAAGTGTTGGTGAGGATGTGGGGTAAAGGGAACGCTCATGGACTGTTGGTGAGAATGTAGGCTGGTCCAGCCTCTATGGAAAACAGTATGGAGTTTCTGTAAAAAACTAAAAATGGAACTGCCCTTTGATCCAGCAATTCCACTACTTGGACTATACCCAAAGAATCCTAAAACACCAATTCATAAGAACCTATGTACACCTATGTTCATAACAGCACTATATACAATAGTCAAGGGCTGGAAACAGCCTAAGTGCCCATCAGTGGATGATTGGATCAAAAAACTTTGGTACATTTACGCAATGGAATATTACAGAGCAGAAAGCAAGAAGGAACTCCTACCCTTTGCAACAACATGGATGGAATTGGAAAGTGTTATGCTTAGTGAAATAAGCCAGTCAGTGAAAGACAAATACCATATGATGTCACCCATTACAGGACAATATTGAACAAACCAAACAATAAGCACAATAGAACCAGATACATGAATGCAATGAATAGACCTTCAATGGGCAAGGGGGAGGAGGAAGGAGGAGGCAAAGAAGGGGAGCAGTTTAGTCAAGAAACTAGTATGGAAGAACCATGGACATGGGCAACAAGTGGGATTGACTCTGTGGGGGAGTGGGTGGGTGGGGAAAGGGACAGAGGGGAGTAAAATGGGGATGGATGTAATACAACAACAATAAAATTAAATTGAAAATAAATAAATAAATAAAAGTATTACTTATTTGGCTTTAATTAAAAAAAAAAAACACTGATAATAAAGATGCTCACAGATTTGGCAGATATGCTTGAGTACGGTAAACACAAAAGGGAAGAAGTGAAGGCTATGCCAAGTAAAACAAAGGAAAACACAAAACCAGTGGTGAAGGAGAGAAAAACAAGGTTCAAATCAATGATTTGGAACATAAGGAAGAAATAAACAGTCAACCAGCACAGATAGTGGAAACAAGGATTTTTTAAAAATGAGGAGAGGCTGGGTAACCTCTAAGTAATTTTAAGCATTAAAGCCAGTATTACCCTAATTCCAAAACCAGATAAAGATTCTACAAAAAAAGAAAATTATAGGCCAACATCCCTGATGAACATAGATGCTAAAATCCTTAACAAATTATTAGCACACTGGATCTAGCAATATATTCAAAAATATCATTTAAATAAGATTATTTCAGGGATACAAGATTAATATAATATTTGCAAATAACATGATACATGACATAAACAAAATGAAAGATAAAAATCACATGATCATATTAATAGATAAAAAAGCATTTGTAACATCCATCCCCAAATTATGATCAAAACCATTAGCAAAATCTAAAGATATCATACCTCAACATAATAAAGTCTCTATATGAAAAACTTACAGACCAACATCATGCTCAATAGACAAAAACTAAAATATTTTCAAAGTAGTGCTGGAAGTTCTAGCCACATCAATCAGACAAGAAGAGGAAATAAAAGGTATCCAAATTGAAAAAGAGGAAATAAAACTGTCATTTCACAGATGACATGATATTGTACATAGAAAATCCAAATACTCCACAAAAAACAACTACTGGACCTAATAAATACATGAATTCAGCAAAGTAACAAATACAAAACCAGTATTCAGAAATCAACTGTATTTCTATATACCAATAATAAACTCAGAGAGAGGAAATAAGAAAAATAATCTCATTTACTATTGCAGACATTAAAAATAAAGTACCTAGGAATAAATTTAATCAAGGAGGCAAAAGATCTGTCCTTGGAAAACTAGAAAAACCTTGAAGAAATAAATTGAGGAAGACTCAAATAAATGGAAGCATATACCATCCATACTACCCAAAGCAATCTATAAGCAATTTATAGATTCAACACAACTCTTATTAAATACCAAAGGTGGGCCCTAACTGGTCGCTCAGTGGATAGATGCCAGCCTGCAAACAAAGGTCACTGATTTGATTCCTAGTCAGGGCACATTACCAGGTTGCAAGCCAGGTTGCCAGCCAGGTCCGTTAGCTGGAGGAAGGTGAAAGGTAACCATACATTGATGTTTCTCTCCCTTTCTTCCTCCCTCCCTGCCCTTCTCTCTAAAAATAATGAATAAAATCTTTTTTAAAATACCAAAGGGATATTTCACAGATCTAAAACAAATGTTTCAAAAATGTATATGGAACAAAAAAGACCCCAAATAGCCTCAGCAATCTTGAGAAAGAACAATAAAGATGGAGGCATTAAAAACTTAACATCGCACTATACTGTAAGACCATTGTAATCAAAATAGCTGGTACTGGTATTAGAACAGGCATATAGATTAATGTAACAGGAGAGACTATAAATAAACCAACTCCTTTGTGATCAATTAATATTTGACAAAAGAAGCAAGAGCATACAATGGAGTAAAGATAGTCTCTTCAACAAATGGTGTTGATAAAACTAGATTGGTACATTCAAAAAATGAAACTAGACCATCAATTTACACCATACATAAGATCAAACTCAAAATGGATTAAAAAATCAAATGTAAGTCATGAAACTATAAAAATTCTAGAAGAAAACATAGGCAGAAAAATTTCAGGTGTCTCGTGTAGCAATATTTTTGCCCACATATCTCCTAGGGCAAGAGAAACTATTGAAAAGCAAATAGAACAACATCAAATTAAAAAGCTTTGTGCAGCTAAAGAAACCATCAGAAAAGTGAAAAGGTAACCAACCATACAGAAAAATATATTTGCCAATGATACCCCTGATAAGTGTTTAATCTCCAAAAAATATAAGGAATTTATACAGCTCAACACTAACATGAAAAAATGCTCAAGATCGCTAACCATCAAAGAGATGCAAATTAAAACCACAAGGAGATACTACCTCACATCTGCCAGAATGGCTACCAATAAAAACGTGTTGATGAGGATGTGGAGAAAAGGGAATGCTAGTGCACTGTTGATGGGAATGCAAACTGGTTCAGCCACTTGGAAAACTGTATTGAGTTTCCTCAAAAGATTAAAAATGGAATTGCCATTTGACTCTATGATCCCATTTGGGGAAATATATCCTGAGACTTACCAAATACCAATCAGAAAGAACATATGCATGCCTATGTTCATAGAAGTATTATTTACAACAGTCAACATCTGGAAACAGCCAAAGTGCCTATCAGTAAGTTATGGCAGATTTACACAATGGATATTTACTACTTAGCAGTAGAAAAAGAAGGAAATCTTACCTTTTGCAACAGCATAGATGGATCTGGAAACAATTATTCTAAGAGAAATAAGCCAGTTAATGAAAGAAAAATATCATGATTTCACTTATATGTGGACTCCAATGAACAGAATAGAAACTGAGGGTTAGCTACATGGAACAGACAGTTGTTGGATAGGAGGGGTAAGGGGAAGATTGGATGAAAGAAAGTGAAGGAATTAGTCAAAGAAACAGATATGCACACATGGATGGGAAATTGAGGGAAGGGTTCTTGGTGAAGGTGGACAAAGGGGAAAATGGGTACAATTGTAATAGCATGATCATTAAATATAACTTAAAAAACAATACCAAACTGACACAAACGAAAATAACATAAAATAGGAAAACTAATATATTCACTGAATAAATGAATTAGTTGTTAATTAACCAACCAGAACTTTCCTCATGCAAAACTGTAAGCCTGGAATTATGAAATATTCCATACAATTAAAAAATAAACAAAGCACTTACATTTCCCAGCCTTTCCCAATGTGGAGAAAAAGAAGGAATATTTTTCTTTGTGTGTGTATGTGTGTGTGAGGATATCATTACATTGACACTATTCCTACCAGGACATTAGAAAACAAGCAAAGTAGAGGGCATGGTTTCCATAAACAGAGATGGAGATATTCTAAACAAAATATATAAATTTAGCTATATAGGAAAACAGAATAGGTTAAGACCAAGTAGAAAATGTGATGGTGCTTCACATTTTGTTGAATGATTTATGCAACAATAAATCATTCCACTAGGAAGGAAATACAAAGAGAAAAATCACAGTCATTTAAAATAAACATAAAAAAACATTTAATGTAACACAACTCCAAGGCATTTCAACAACTTTAAGCAAAATCATTTTTTAAAAAAAGCAACTTTCTTATTTGATTATTTTTCTAAAAGGAACACAAAGCAAACATCACATTTGAACTCAGAATTCTTGAAAGTTGTGTCCCTGGGATCTGAAAAACACAAGGTTGCTGGTTTTACTACATCTTTTCAACACTATACTGGAGGTATAGCTAGGGCAATAAAGCAAGAAAAAAGAAATAAAAAACCAAAATGACCAACTTTGATATAACATTATTATTATACATGAATGACATTTCCATATGTAAGCAACACAGGTCCAGCTTCCCACTGCTTCAAAAGCCAATACTTGAGAAGCAGGTGCTTATAGGAAAGTGGTTTTATTCAGGTGCTGGCAACCTGAAAGATGGGGAATTATCATCTCAAAGTCCATCTTTTTTTTTAATTTAATTTTATTGTTGTTGTATTACATCCATCCCCTTTTTGCTCCCCTCTGTCCTCCTCCCCACCCACCCATTCACCCCCAAAGTCAATCCCACCTGTTGTCCATGTCCATGGTTCTTTTATACTAGATTCTTCTCTAAACTGCTCCCCTTTCTTCCCTCTTCCTCCCCCCTCCCCCCAACCCCCTTCTCCCTGACCACTGAAGGCCTATTCACTGTATTCATATATTTGGTTCTGTTTTGCTTTTTGTTAGTTTTGTTCATTATTGTCCTGTAATGGGTGAGATCACATGGTATTTGTCCTTCACTGACTGGCTTATTTCTCTAAAGCATAACACTCTCCAGTTCCATCAATGGCGTTGCAAAGGGTACGAGACCCTTCTTTCTTTCTGCTGTATAGTTTCCCATTGTGTAAATGTACCAAAGTTTTTTGATCCAATCATCCACTGATGGGCACTTAGGCTGTTTCCAGCACTTGGCTATTGTAAATAGTGCTGCTATGAACATAGGTGTACATAGGTTCTTATGAATTGGCATTTCAGGATTCTTTGGGTATAGTCCAAGTAGTGGAATTGCTGGATCAAAGGGCAGTTCCATTTTTAGGTTTTTAAGGAAAGCCCATACTGTTTTCCACAGTGGCTGCACCAGCCTGCATTCCCACCAACAGTGCACCAATGTTCCCTTTACCCCACATCCTTGCCAACACTTGTTGTTTGTTGATTTGTTGATGATTCCCATTCTGACAGGTATGAGGTGGTATCTTACTGTGGTTTTAATTTGCATCTCTCTGATGACTAATGATGTTGAGCATTCTTTCATATGCATTTGGGCCCTTTGTATGTCTTCCTCAGAGAGGTGTCTGTTCAGGTCCTTTGCCCATTTTTTAATTGGGCTGTCTGCCTCCCTGGTGTTGAGTCGCATTAGTTCTTTATACATTTTGGATATCAAACCCTTGTCTGAGGTATCATTGGCAAATATGTTTTTCCATACAGTAGGTTCCCTTTGAATTTTGCTGGTATTTTCGTTAGCTGAACAGAAATTTTTCAATTTGATATAGTCCCATTTGTTGATTCATTCTTTTATTTCCTTTGCCCTTGGTGAAGGATCAGTAAACATATTTCTGCCTAGGATATCAAAAAAGCTTACTGCCTCTGTTTTTCCTCCAGGAAATTTATGTTGGCACTGCTTATATTTAAATCCTTTATCCATCTTGAGTTTATTCTGGTTTATGGTGTAAGTTGGTGGTCTAGTTTTATCATTTTTTTTTTTTTTTTTTGGTGTGAGACATTTTATTGACTGAGGCAGGGGTTTTGAAGCTCTTATGCTTTTGATTTTTTTTTAATTTTATTGTTTTTGTATTACATCCATCCCCTTTTTGCTCCCCTCTGTCCCCCTCCCCACCCACCCATTCCCCCCAAAGTCAATCCCACCTGTTGTCCATGTCCATGGTTCCTTTATACTAGGTTTTTGTCTAAGCTGCTCCGCTTCTTTGCCTCTGCCTTCCCCCTCCCCCCAACCCTGTTCCCCCTGACCACTGAAGGCCTATTCCTTTTATTTATATACTTGGTTCTATTTTGCTTGTTGTTAGTTTTGCTCATTATTGTCCCATAA